>JAHREE010000209.1:585765-721182 GCA_033628505.1 Tringa tobata
ATATTATACAAATATATAATTAATAATGTAATATATTGAATAAATATAAATAACTAAAGATAAATAGTAAAGCTGTTTGCCTCTCTTGCAAACAGCTCTAAGAAGATGACAGGTCCATGTAGTGCTGTGGAAAATGTGGTGGGAAAGCACAGAAAACTAAGGGTGTCACAAGTGTGGATGGTTGCTAGGATCCTCCAGGCCACTTTGAAAAACCTCTGCTGAAATTTGGTAGAAACTGAGTGATTTGATGGGTAGAGGATGAGCCGACTCAGAGGGTCAGTGCTGGCTGCCCAGTCCCAATTGGGTCATTGCAGTATTTTGTCTTGGTTAGAGGGGTCAAGCTTGCTTCATAGGGTGATTGATAAGAACTTTTGAGTTTATTGAGAAGTGTCCATCATGTGTGCTGGGGTGAGGAGCAAGAGCTGGATGTGGTCACTATGCACCGGGGGGAGGATGCGAATAATTCCTGCTGGTGTCCTGGGGACCTGCTTTGAGGATTGCTGAGGCTGGCAAGTCCAGAAGGATCACACAGACATCAGAGAGCATTTATGAACCTGATCTCAACCTGGTTGTGCCTTGCCGAGGTTTCCACTGGGAAGATGTTGGCTCCATACGCCTAACTCCTCTTCTGAGGATCCTGATCCCTTGTTAAACACCTGCCTGATTTCTCAGGTAATTTTCCATTTGTAAAAAGTAATTTGATTTTGGAGAGAGGGCACAGAAAGCACTGCCAGTAAGCTGTTACCCCCGAGAAATAATGCTCTGTGGAGAGAGCCTTGAAATCCCAGCCCTGAGCCCTTGCTCTAAATGCAGCCAGCCGTGGGGTTTAAGCTGTGTCCCTCAGGAGACACCAGCACAAGTATCACATCTTCCTCTCCAGAAGAGGTTTTGCCTTGTTGCCTGGTAATGTTCCTCATGATAATTTGCCAGGATTACTTCAGAGATTGGTCTCCTCTTGTAAACAGTCTACCGATATCAGATTGTCATTCAGTTTCTGGGCTGCAGTAGCACACGTGTGTCTGCGTAATCCCTGGTTTAGGTAGAATAAATCCTGTGTCTGGGGTGTGTTTCTTGCTGAATCGATTCACCTGTGCAGCTTAAAGCTGTGATCATCCATAAATGCTGCAGATGAGTGCTAATTGCTGCAGGAGTGGTGTCTGGTGGTTAACGAGGGCTTTGCTCCGTCCTTGACTGAGATGGTTTTGGGTGGGAACTGGTGCCATTCTTTCCCAATGTCGTTCCTTCTCTCTTCTGCTTGTTCTGTCTCCTTTCCCATGCGTACAGTCAGTAATTTAGCTTTTACCTGAGAAAGTGAGATTTAAAGTAGCTGGCAGATACCTTGGTGCTACCAGGGAAGGAGGGGTACAGAGGTTGTAAAACCGAATTTTTCCTGCTGTGCAACACTTTTCTACCCAGTGTTTTCTTCTCTTTCTCTCCCTGCAGTAAACTACCTGTAGGTCTGCCCGTGCGCTCCATTGATCTTGATATACATCCGTTTATTGCACAAAGTCATTTTGCTTTGGTGGGATTGAGCACTTTGTTCCTCATTTGTGCATTTTTCAAATTTGGGGGTGCAGCTACACCACCATCTGAAGTATCAGCATCTCCTAGGGTGGCTTTGGACGATGGGCCAGACTGTAGCCAGCTCCTGGACCAGCAGACAGGCTCAGAGTGGCAGAGTTGCAACTCCCTGGGATTATCTTATTTTTAACTGTGTTTTACCAGCTTTAAAGTCTGATTCGCGTGTCTGAACCCTTATATCCTCCTAACCCTCTTGCCCATCCAAATCAGGAAAAAAGCTTATTAAAAATGAAAGTAAGAGTTCTCCTGGCTCTTCTTTTACATATACATCAATTCAAAATGGGCATGCGGTGCTTGGAGAAAATAGAAAGGGATGTCCAGCTGGAACTGGATTGAATGCCATTGATTTTTAGAGGAAGCCATTAAAGAAATAATTTCCATGTTTCATTTATTGTTCTACTGAGAATGAAACACAATGAAAGATGTCCCCTCAGTGCTGGATAACCTCTCACCAAGGAGGAAAAGCTGATGTTTACCACTTGGCTCTCTGAATATTTCTATGTAGGTGTACAGCACATGAATATGTTCTCTCCAAACATTTTTGAAGCAAGAAATGGCTTTTGCGAGAAAAAAAAATTATTTAAAAAAGATAATATTTGCTGAAAACTTAGGTTTTGCCTTTTTTTTTTTCAAAGCAAAAATATCTCAGGCAGGTTTGAGGAATGTAAAATACTCAGTGCAAAGAAAAATCCTTTTGATTTTTCTCTCCTTCCTTCTTGCCTGTTTCCAGCCCAGCCCCTCAGTATCTCCCATGCTTAGCCATGGCAAAGCAAGTCTGGAGTTGTTCAATGGAATTTCTTGCTTCTGGTTTGCCAGTAACACTGAACTGAAGGGGGTCTGGCTCAGAAAGAACAAGCCTGACACATCTTAGCTCATCTTAAAAAATGGGCGATTGTTTTAAGTTGGATTATTTGAAAAAGGTTGAAGCTACTAAAAATAATATGCTTCTTTCAATAAGCAATACTTTATGGTGGAAAGAGCATAACTTATCTTATTGTGTCTTATCTTTTTATCACCAGTAAGTTTTTAATATGTTACCATTTATCTCTGGATTAGTTGAAAAGTTCATCGCTATGCCTTTTCTCTCCAAATTAACATAAATTAATTACTCTTCCCGGAAATGACTGTGGAGAGAATAGAAATGCCTTTTGGTAACTGATCAGACTTGGACAAAAACCCCAAAGTGAGTGTAGCTTTAAATGCAGAGAGAAGAGACAAAGCAGCCCCCAGTATTAGATGCCAAACAATAAAGCCTTTAACATGTCTTCGGGATTTCGAGGGGACTGTACTGTTGACCTCTCATTCCTGCATATTTTCTGCCAGCAGCGGGATTTCGAGGGGACTGTACTGTTGACCTCTCATTCCTGCATATTTTCTGCCAGCAGCGTGGCAGCCTTTTCCCTCTCTCTGCTCTTACAAACCCATTCCCTGAAACGGCAACACGAGACCAAAGTAAAAGCAGGCACAGAACTGATGGCTGTCTATGTGGGAGGGTGGAAGAAGTTCTGAGCTGGTGGCCTCTGGCGTAAAAATGGTCCAAGGCAGTTAAGGCTGTGGACAGATGTCCTGCTCCTGATCTGGCTGGGCCAGCTAGAGACATTGCTGCCACTCACCAGGAGTGATTTCTACAGCTCTCCTGGCAGAGGGGTCGTCAAGCCGCTGTTGTGGCCAGTTCCTTCCCGTAGGCTGGTTTGGCTGGTAGCCCATGAGGCAGCTCTGGCACAGCTGTGGTAGTAAACACGTAGGACTTGGGAATGGCTTCATCCTGCCACTGTTTGTAAAAGAAACGCTTATTCACAGCCTAAACCCAACTGCAAGCTGTCAGCTTGTGGGGGAGTTCTGGTGATGTGGTTCCCAAGTCCTGATCCTGATGGGACCTCATGATGAGGATGGGTACATGGTGGTACATGGTGGCTCCTTTTCACTGCAGCGCGGACAGTGGTTGTCACACACACACAGAGCTGTATCTGTGTCACGTTGAAGGCATCACCCGCAGTATGAAGTGCTCACTGCAGGCAGCATGCATCCCTGGCAAATGACCCTGCTCTGGAGCCAGAAGGTTTGGGCAGAGGAGAAAAGCCTCCATCTCCTGACAGTCACAGTGGTTTCCTATGAGCCTGGCTGTGGCTTGGATACACAATTCTTACCCCTGCAGGAGGAGGTGTTTAGAAGTGACTGCTGGGGACACAAGCACCCTCCTTGCGTGGTGGCATGAGTGCAGAGGACCTGCTGGCATTGGGGGCATTACCAATAGGTAATGGTGGGGTGGCTCACTTAGTGTATTAACAAAAGGGACACCTGACTAGTAAAACAGTAATTACCTTTGGATCTAATAAGTGTAATTATTGAGTAATCCGCCAGAGTATATAATGAGGTGGGAATATTTTTAGCCTGCCGAGTGAGTTCTTTGCAGTCCCCTGGTGCTGTACTCCCGATAAAGAGCACTTAGGCAGCACTGATGGCCTGTAGCTTTTAAGAAATTACTGTGATGCATCTTTAAAACTGGCAGCTTTATTAAAAAGGGAGGTGGGGGGATGCTATTATCTTAACATAGCTGGGTTAAGAGAGAACACGCATTTCAGAAGGGCCCCATTGCGCTGTGAAGCTTGCAGGCTTGGTAGCGTGAGGTACAGCTAACAGGCAGAGATGCTGAGAAATTTGTCTGGGCCATTTTGAGTTGAACGTGCTGCTGGTCTCTGATCTGGGCGATGGGGCTGGGCTCCTCCAGTGCTGACATGATGCTGCCCAGCTATCCCATGTGTAGTAAGAGCAGGACAAGGAGCCTTTGTGAAACGCCTAGAGGATGCTACAGCACAGAAACTGATTGAGTAGGACTGGTGCTTTAGCCCCATGTCTGCTGCTTGGCTGATGAGTGAGAAAAGGGAGAGGAAATTGTACTTTTCTGGTAGAATAGGTTTATTTTTATTATATTTTTTTTAAAGCAAAGGTCCAGGAAAACCCACTCATGTTTGCTATGTGTCCGGGGTATGTTTTCAAAGAGCCATCGCAGAGCAAGCAGCTCAGCATCGTGTTCAAGTACGATTTCAGAGCACTTGCCCCAGCTACTCCCATTGCCAAGCATTTGGTGCAGTGCCCAAGAGCAGACCCAGCCCTGGGAGAGCAAAACCTTTGGGCTTGTGTCAGCGCAAGAACTCCCTCATCAGCCTTTCTTTTAATACCTCTGCATAACAAATATCAATTAATATCATTTATGAGGGCAAAATGGAGACCACACTGGCACCCTGACCTGTGCTTGCATGATTTCAAGCTGCAATTTGTTACTTCTGTGATAAACTTCAACTTTTGCTCCTACTAAAAACTTTCCTTTGCGAATTTGATTTTTTCCCTCGCAGCCAAGAATTTGCACTTTGTAGAACATTTTTCTAAATTCAGGTGATGATTTTCGAAGCCGAGTGACCATAGTTCACCTGAGCCAGCCAAGCACACCCAGTCTTATCAGTGCCTTGGTGACAGAGTGGGATGCTGATGGGACGGGTGCTTGGGTGCTTCCCATTGTCGTTGCAGGCGTTAGCTGTTTCCATTGCAAACCCCTGTTTACCAGCAAACCGAGTACACAGATGTTCGCAGTGAAAAGTGGGCTCTCCCCAAGCACTTCCAGAAAGCCCATTAAAATTAAAAAAAAGGGTGTAAAACACTCAGCTGGATTCATTTCCATATTTGCAGAAATTTCCGTGGGAATGCCTTTTGCAGCACTCAGCCAGCTCGTGCTATGAATTAGCTGAGCCCTTCGCCTGCCCCCAGCCTGCAAAGCGATGGTGTGTTGCCTCTTTCTTTCTTTTTTAGCGGACGTTTCAAAAGGCGGTATCTTATTCCAGCCTCTTCAGAGTGGAGTGGGAATGCAGACCTCGAAACACCTGCTTCCCGCACCGGCAGCGCTGAATGGCCGAGGAGCGCGCGGCCGCTGAGCCTTTGTTTCGGGGCTTGCTTTTAACTACGAGGAGTAATCGGAGTTGGCTGTTAAATGAATGAGTTTGGTTGGAAGATAAGCCCGGACACCTGAGGTCTTGCATTCCCAGCAGGGCTGGCGAGCACCAAAGGGCTTTTGAAACTGGCCTCACTGGAAAGTCGCTATTATGTGTGAGCTTTACACTCAAACACCTTTGGACAATGAAGGCACCAGAGGACACTGCTGCTCCCGATTGTCAGCAGCAGAATAGATCCCTGCTTCCTGCAGCGTTTCCCTCCGCCGGCCGCGGGGCCGGCGCAGAGCGGGGAGCTTTGCAGAGGCACAAAAGGTCTCTCAATAGAGCAGGGGTCAAACTGCGGGTTCCTCCTTTCAAAACAGCTCCAGATCTCTGATGCAGAGAGCCCTGCGAGACCCCCTTTCGGAAACGGAGAAAGGGTGACATTGTGTTGCTGAAGCGGAGGAGAGAGGGAGGAGGAGGGAATCCCAGGCCCTCCTCCTGAAATGAACCTGGGCTGATGTTTTCAAAGCTCCCCATGGCAGAGTTTTAGGCTCCCAGCGGGACTCATGTGAGCTCTTGCCCTAAATTTCTTTGCCGGTTCTGGCTGTGCAGTATCTCTTGGAGGGAGGTCCAAATATCTGTAGCGGTGGTGGGTCCTGCTAGCCATCCACCCCTATTTGATCCCCAACATGTGTCAGAGGAATTTGCTGGCCCTGGAGCTGTAGCGAGACAGTGAGATGGGCTCTGGTACCGACGGACACCTAGGATTGCAGTAATTCAGGTGAATTTGTGATGTGCGTGTCAGCACAAAGGGGTTGTCTGCAGGGTACATGTATGTTCTTCACAGAGCTGTGGGCTCCGGTGTCCACAGCCTTTCCCAGGAGGCTGGTGGGGACCAGTAGAGGTCTTTGGGATGAGTTACGCTGTGGTGCCAGGAGCATGCTCGCTCTTTTCTCCAGTGCTGATGGGCTGCATGTTGATTTGCTTCGGCAAAACAGATGGAGATTGCACCATCTAGCCTCAAATCTGGTGGGCTCCATGCAGAACTGATGTCTGCCTTTGAAGCATGAAATACAGTGCCCTTAAAAATAGGCCTGTAGTCTTACAGTTGTCCTCACAGTGCTGTCCTGCAGCAGTCATTGATGGCAGAGTTGTTTTGCACAGTGGGCTCAGCTGGACATGGCACCTCAGGATTGCTAGCAGAGGGTGTGTGGAGCAACCTCATTGCAGTGTAAGTGGTATCTGCACAAGCAGATACAATGATGCCATAGAAGTGGATGTAGAAAGTGAAGAATTAATGCTAAGGACTTGATGTCCATTCTGTACATGTTTTGAAGTTTGCTTTGACGAGTTCTGGTCAGATCTTGGACCCGTTAGCTGATGGGGCATACTTTTTATTTGTACCTGTAAGGAATCCTGTTCTCACAGCCTGAGCCCTCTGTGTGGTGGGAGCCAAAGTGCAGAAAGCGGAGAAGAACAGAACTTCTCCTTCCAAACCACACTTCTGATCCAGATCAGATCCTCTGAAGGACGCTTTCTTGGGCTCTCTACCATCAGCATTGCTAAGGGCAAGTGATGCTCTGGCGCCTTGTTCCGGTCACTGTGTGCTGGGTGGCGAGGTCTAGAAGAACTAACAGGATGTGCAAACCTCCTTCTCTCCTGTATAAAAGGATAGGCACCTAGGTTCGGTCTACCAGCAGCAGCTGGAGGGGCCCAGGCATCCAGCCGTCACTGAATTTAAATGTCCTGTGGGTACTTTGTTCTCCTGCATACTGTGAACATCCCAGCCCTGGGCCTTCAAGGCCTGGCAAGCCTAGAGCCACTGTTGGCCAACGTATAAATGGATACAGCATCTGCATTTCGAGTCTCTTACTACCTTTTCTAAGGCGAATGTTTTCCCCGGAGGTTTCTGAACTCTTTGAATAGTGTAGAAATATGGCCGTGCACATAGTGCCCTTCCTGTCCAAGCCCTGTGAAATCCTTGGCTGTGTCATCCTTGCGCAGGTGGGGGTCTTCAGTGACCCTGGATAACTGCTACCATCATTTCTCCATGAACGTGAGGAAGCTTTTGCAAATCATTCCCCTCCTACTTTTTTTTTATCCATAGAAAAGACCGGGCAGCCCAGTTCTGAGAAACTAACCCCGGGGAGCCTGAATTTGGCCATCGCATTCCCCATCTGTTAAGTGCATCCACACAATGATATTTCAGTACGTGTCTTAAAACAATGATTTCCTTTTCTCTTATTGTTTCAAGTCCTTTGGATTCCTTGTGCAGATTAAGGAGTGTCCCTGTAGAGCTGAAACACAGCGGCAGAGCTTCTGGGGTAAATCTGATCCCGTCTCCCTGCAGAGCCCCAGCAGCGGAAGAATAGCACTGCGCTGGCATCGCATATTTGCTTTGCAGCCAGGAGTCTGGGGAAAGAAAGGATCCAGCTTGTCCATATTGCATGGGCGCAGCCGCCACATTTTAAGGGGTGGAAGAAGGGAAGGGGAGACCCACCAGAAACTCATTGAAAACTGACATTCATCTACGGCTTTTCTTTCTGTGCGATAAACTCCTCTGCTTTCCGCTGTGCAGAAAACAGCATGTGGGGAATTCCGGTGCCAGCAACACTTTTTACTGGAAATCAGGATGTTTCTGTAATGAGGAAAGAAACATTGTTGAGTATGAAGTTATCAAACAACTTGACAAATTCAGATGCGCTAAATCACCCAGCATAAACATCTGTCTGGCCTGCTTTTAGGTGCCTACAGCGAGGGTGGCTTATCCGCTTCTTGGTGAGATGTGATCTCTGTCCTCTGGTGCTATTTTTAGCTTGTATTTATTTGGAGGAGGCTGTTACAATAATCTCATAGAATAGAATCATAGAATAGTTTGGGTTGGAAGGGACCTTTAAAGGTCATCTAGTCCAACCCCCCTGTAATGAGCAGGGACATCTTCAACTAGATCAGGTTGCTCACAGCCCCATCCAACCTGACCTTGAATGTTTCCAGGGATGGGGGATCTACTACTTCTCTGGGCAATCTGTTCCAGTCTTTCACCACCCTCAATGTAAAATATTACTTCCCGATATCTAGCCTAAATCTGCTGTCTTTCACTTCAGAACCATTACCCCTCGTCCTATCACAACAGACTCTCTTAAAAATTTTGTCCCTGTCTTTCTAAGTCCCCTTTAAGTACTGAAAGGCCACAATGAGGTCTCCCTGGAGCCTTCTCTTCTCCAGGGTGAACAACCCCAACTCTCTCAGCCTGCTCTCACAGGAGAGGTGCTCCAGCCCTCTAATTTTTGTGGCTCTCCTCTGGACCCACTCCAACAGGTCCACATCTTTCCTGTGCTGAGGGCCCCAGAACTGGATTCAGTGCTCCAGGTGGGGTCTCACCAGAGTGGAGTAGAGGGGCAGAATCACCTCCCTCGCCCTGCTGTCCATGCTTCTTTTGATGCAGCCCAGTATGCGGTTGGCTTTCTGGGCTGTGAGCACACATTGCTGACTCATGTCCAGCTTTTCATCTACTAGTACCTCCAAGTCCTTCTCAGCAGGGCTGTTCTCACTCCCTTCACCCCCCATCAGCCTGTATTGATACCAGGGGTTGCCCAGACCCAGGTGCAAGACCCTGCACTTGGCCATGTTGAACCTCATTAAATTCACATGAGCCCACTTCTCAAGTCTGTCCGGGTCCCTCTGGATGGCATCCTGTCCCTTGGGCATGTCAGCCTCACCACACAGTTTCGTGTCATCTGAAAACTTACTGAGGGTGCACTTGATCCCACTGTCTATGTCATTGATGAAGATATTGAACAGTTTGGGTCCGAATATGGACCCCTGAGGGACACCGTTTGTCACCATTCTCCATCTGGACATTGAACCATTGATCACTACCCTCTGGATGTGACCATCCCACCAGTTCCTCATCCACCAAAGAGTACACCCATCAAATACATATCTCTCCAGTTTAGAAAGAAGGATGTTGTATGGGACCGTGTCAAAGGCCTTAGAGAATTCCAGATAGGTGACATGTGTAGCTCTTCCCTTGTCTGCTGATGTAGTCACTCCATCATAGAAGGGCGCTAGGTTGGACTTGCCCTTAATGAAGCTATGCTGGCTGTCTCAAATCACCTTCCTGTCCTCCATATATTTAGCATAGCTTCTAGGAGGATCTGTCCCATGATCTTCCCAGGCACAGAGGGGAGGCCAACAGGTCAGTAGTTCCCAGGGTCCTCCTTTCTACCCTTTTAAAAAATGGGTGTGGTGTTTCCCTTTTTCCAGTCACTGGGGACTTCGCCTGGCTGCCATGACTTTTCAGATATCATGGAGAGTGGCTTAGCAACTACATCAGCCAATTCCCTCAGGACTTGGGGATATATCTTGTCAGGTCCCATAGATTTCTATATGTTCAGGTTTCTCAGGTGGTCACAAAATTGATTTTCACTATCCATTTCTTGATGTAGAGGGCAATGCCTCCACCCCTCCTTCCTCCCCTGTCCCTTCTGAACAGCCTGAAGCCATTGATAACCACAGTGGCAACTAGGTCATAGCTTTCTAGCAGCACGGTGGCTTCCATCTCCTGTTTGTTGCCCATGCTGTGTGCATTGGTGTAGAGGCACTTCAGCTGGACTGTCAGGCATGTCACCTTCCTAGAGGAACACCCCTTAAGTCCTTTGAGGTATTTCACTGGTGTTTGCCTCTTGGCTCCTCTTACCTCAGAAGCCCTTGTAGGAATTCAAGTGTGCTGCAGTGTAACTAGCACATCTCAGGTCTCTAATCTAGCCTCACTAGCCTTTAATTCCTCTAATGACTGTTTGGGGAGTGGGGGTGGTTAAAGTGTTGCTGTGGCTAAACCTCTTGCAGCGTGCTAGGATGTGAAAGCCCCATGTATTGAACCCCCGTGGTTCCCTTTGAACACTGGAGCCATTGGACCCTGGATTGTTGGTACTCAGCTGCGTTAGTGACTTGCTTTCTGATGGGGCAAATTGCTTCGCTGCTCTGTTTTCCATTTACCTTTTGTCTTCATGGACAAAGCTCTTCTGGGGCAGAATTGGCTGTTGCTGAGCTTTCCTGGCCCTCGTCTTGGGGTGTAGGGGAGGATGGGCATGGCTGGGAGCTGTTAGAAAGCAGCTATATTCAAGCGTAATACCATTGACCTCACTGAGACTGCTCATCTGTTTTAAATTAAGTGCGTCCTTAAAGATTTTCCGGAATCGGAGCTGGGTTAGTTTAGGCTGAATACATTAAGAAATGCATATGCATTTGGGACCAGAAGGGAACCTGACTGTTTTAAATCCATTAAATGTAAAAGAACAAGATTGTGTGTTGGCTTAGGAGCTGGAAACAAATTTTGAAGTCAGTATTCCCTATGGCTGAAAGGAACCCCGCACAGCGGCTGCACAGTAGCATGGGAGGGAAGCGGAACTCCTAGGGGAAAGACAACCATCTCCTTTCATCCAGGCAAACCTGGGCACAAAGAAATGCTTGGTGCAAACATCTACTTGCTTTGCATTTCAGCTCTCTGTGCAATGAACTACTGCTTAGGAAGGTAGTCCCACCTGTGGGAACCGCACCTTCATGGCTTCTCTGCTCTCCCCCAAGGGACAGCATCATGGAAATAGATTTGCAGTTTATACAAAAGGAAAACCTAAAGATAGCTTTTCAGAAAGTTGTCCATGCTAGAATTACCTACATCTTTTCCCATTGAGGAATTTCTATTTCATGAAAGGATGCATTATTTGGGGAAAAACCTTTAGCTGTTTCTTTTGCTTGGCATCAAAGCCAACCTAGAGGAGACTTTTTGTTTTTTTATAGCAGCCAGCTGCATTAGCAGTCTTGAACCATGTTCTTCCTTCTGCTTTGAATATAAAGCCTATAGCAAGGGAAGATTAGTTTTTCTTCTTGGCAATAAATCGCGTCGTAAGCTGCCAGTAGTGAAACTTGCCCATTTACTTGGGAGAGAAAGTCAAAATAAGCACTAATGAAGAAAAGAAGCAAATCCAGCATTTCAGGTCCATGTTCCCTGTTCCCTATGAATAGGCATATACTGCTTGGAGCAGTTTTGGTGATGGCATGGAAATCTGCTGGGTGTTGCTTGTGCAGGTATAAATCCCACTGGCTGTGAGCCACTTTTCTCTTATCAGTTTCTCTACTGCAGTGAAATGGCTCAAAATTCACCTCTGGGTCCTAAGGCAATGCTCATGACCTTGCTTTGGCTTTTGTATGTAACAGCAAAGCATACATTGGGTTGGTTTTGTTTGGTTTGTTTTTTTTTTTTAAATAAATGGAGAGTAGAGTAGAAGAAAAGGTGTTAATTTGCTCCAGGAAGGATTCCTACAAACCTGAATGGAGTAAAATAAATGCTGTTTGGCTCTTCAGCCACAAGAGAGAGCTTGTCCAGTTGATGGACAATTCATGGGCTAATTCTGTGCAAGCTCTTTGGTGCCTGTGGCCAGCATCCCAGAGGCCAGGGAGCCTCTTTTGAGCCAGCCAGCATGGGGAAAATGGGTGGCTCCCCTGGGATTTGCTCTCTTGCATGAGATATTCATGGCCCTCAGTCACACATCGCAGTGCTTTTGGTTTTTTGGCTGGTTCTTAAAGGATGTCCTGGTCAGGCTGAGCAGACACAGAGTCTGTGGTTTTCTCTCTTCCTGAGTTCAAGTCCTGTAAAGTGGGAGTGCGGGAAAGAAATGAGCCTTTGTAAACTTTTAGTTCACAACTGTTGCTGGGTCTTGTATCTGTCCGTTCATCCCAGTGCCTGTCATCACGCAGCTGCCACAACCCACTATTTATCTGGTTCCTTTTCTTTCTTCCTCAGTCTGTTCCTCCTCCACCCCAACCCCAGTCTGCCTTGCTGCTGGAAGATTTTCCTCCCCCCCCTTGCTCTCTCCTTGTCTCTGTACTTCTTTTTTCTCGCCCGTACATTTGTTCACCACCTGCATTCAACCAGGCTTGTGGCAAGAGCTGCTCCTTCCCTTCAAACCTCCCAGGGGCGTTCTCGTCATCTGCACCCAGTCCAGCCTTCTTGGTGCATAGAGTTGGAGTAGGTGATCTCCTGAGCTGCCTCCCTGCCCTTCATTTCAGATGAGCCACTCTGCTGTCCTATGATATACCCGCAGAGTGTCCTGCAAAGACAGCCTGGCAAACCCAAGAGGGATTGGAAGCATCCATTTCTGCCTGAAGTCTGTGCCTGCCCGGTTGCACAAGAGGAATCCCATGGAGTGCACGGAGAAGGAATGAACATAAAACCACCTTCTCGCCCACTTCCCTGCATCCTCACCTCCCTACTTAGTGTTTCCAAAGATATCTTTGCATCTGCTCAAATGATCTCAGGAGTGATTTTTGGAGACGAACAGGCTTTGCTGCTTCTACATCAGCTTTAGTTTTCCCTGTGGCACCCTGAATTTGTTTAAACCTGAAGTTTCAGAAGCACAAAACTGTGGCAGAAGGCTGTTGAAACATGTACAAACTGGCAAGCAAAATACGCTTCATCTTACTGAGAGGGCCAAAGGTTTCCTGCATCTTAGAATTATCCTTCACTTATTTAAGGGCTTGAGTGCAAACTCAGAAACCTAACTTTACTAACTCATGTCTCTTACCTATTTTATTTATAAAGGGCAAAAGGTCTTCTGTGTCCTGCTTACCTGGAAGGATACGAGATGAGGTGCATAACTGCTTCGTAGTTAGGGTGGTGCACTTGGGATTAAGCTTTGAATTTTCCTAGATATTCAGATATCAGAGCTTTTACCCTGAACCTGCTCTGTTTGTAGGAAGATTTGCAAACAAGGCAATATACGGTTCCAATGGGGTATTTGGTCAGAAAACAACCCTACAATTCTCCTTCAAGTGTGGCTAAGTCATGGCTTACGTAGAGTTACAGAAAATTAGTTCTGATTGTAAACTGAAATTTTTATCTAAGAAAGGAGATTTTTTTTAGAACATGCACTCTGCTCATGATCTGCCATATTGTCAAAAGCCAAATACTGTATGTAGCATATCGTTCCTCGCTGTGTCTCACATCGATTTTGGCCAACAGCTAGTCAGGGATGAGAAAGCACAGAGAAGAACTGAAGGCAAGGCTGTTACCTTCCTTATCCTGCTGCCTTCCATCTTTGCAGAACAGCATGTGAGCCTGCAGAGCTGCTACTCTCTCCAGCAGGCAATAAAGATTTCTGTTTCAGGAGAAAAGTCTCAGTAGCCAATAGCTTCTAAGGTTTTCACAGTACCCATGCCAAACCCTAATTGGTTGTCTTAATCAAATACCTCTTCTTTTTTGGCTTCGTGCAGTTGCTTGTTAAATACAAGAATACATTGGTGATCTGACTTGTCTTTGGAGATGAGAACATATATTTTTATATGTATATATATATACACACAAATACGTATGCTTCTTAGTGTTGCATCTTTTTCTCTGCCCCCAACATTTTGCATTGAGACGCGCAGTGTAAAGAAGCATTGAAAACACCCAAGGACATCTCTGTTTATTTTTTTTAGCAACATATCTAATTCCGATTACATTGAGCCTCCTCCAAAAGGACTAATGCAAAATGTCAATAACAGGAACCACTAATGCTCCTCAGCTCTTGCAGAGACTTGATGAGGTAAAGGACCTTCTTTTCCACATATCGCTTCGTTTTAGCCGTATGTTTCCTGTTAAATATATGTGGTGTATTGCCAATATATGGGTGTAAAAATAGCAGAAACTGCCCCCAATGCTGCCTTATGAACATCATTATGATTCTTGTGACTTTTTGACTGTTGGTCTCTGGAGGGGGAAAAGATGTGGGATTGGGCAGTGAAAACCTTTCTAGTCTTCTCCTTCTATCCAGACTCCTCTCTCTGAAAGCCAACCTGTTCCTAACTAGTGCAACGAGGGAGGGCAAGACTGGGATAAGACTGCGCCATGGTAACAGGGCAAAAAGTATAATTGCATATGCATACTAGAACCCATGGTCAAATATCTTGAAATATTGCCTGAAGCAATACTTTGGCTGCTTCCCTGCCCTTTGCTGGGCACATGGCTTGTCAGCTGGATTCAAGAGCAGGCAAAGAAATGTTGTGAGGTTGTGTGACAGCTGTAGTTGTTGTAGAGGGGGGAAACCTTTGAGGAGGCTGGTACAGTGTGTGTGGTGTCCTTCATGTGCCTTTCTCCATGCGTACGGGTGTACAAAGCTCCACTTACGTATCAGTTTGAACTCCAGGGGTCAGCTTAAAGATCTTGTGATGAGCCAGGTTGTGTTGAGAGGCAGGAAGAATTGATTCATAAAATGTCAGAGCAGGAGAAAGCAATCCCAAAGCATTTTTAATGATGGTGGCTTGAAGTTTTATATCTTGTTTACTTTCTGAAAGAAAGATCTTCTCTTGTTTAAGGCCAGGCTGGATGGGGCTTTGAAGCAACCTGCTCTAGTGGGAGGTGTCCCTGCCCATGGCAGGGGGGTTGGAACTAGATGATCTTTAAAGTTCCTTCCAACTCTAACCATTCTATGATTCTTTTTCCTTCACTCCAAATATTTAATTGTTACTGAAAATTGGAGAGGGGACTTTTGATCCTGGGGCAAATGCTAATCTCTGCATCTTTCTGAGTCGTCATGAGTGCCTCTCTGAAGTTGTATCAAAAGTTGTGCGTTTTTGTCCATGATCTAGATATTCCCCTTCATCCTCTCTGGAAGTTGTCTTCCCGTGATGCACTGCACTTTCTGCAGTAGGACTGAGGTCCGTACAATCCTCCACTTCATTGATAATTGCTGTGATTTTCAAGCTAGACGAGTTCTTGATTACATTAAAAGGGATGGCGGTACTCAACTGGATGTTAGCTATTTTGCTTCCAAGGGTAATTAGTTATGGATTAAAATAGAAGGAAATAATTGATGTGCACATAGAATGGAAGCACTTCTCTGCCATTATGGTCCAAAACCTCATATTTATTTGTTCATTCTGTCTGAACTTGAAGTAACTCCTCTGTTAGCACAGTAAAAAGGGTAGGCTTTTTGACATAAGATTGTTCTGTGTCTTACTAGAAGCTATTTTCTCATTTCTGGAGGAGTGGGTAAGAGCAAATTACTTGGATTTTTCATAGTCTGAAAAGAAAAACAAAGGTGGTTTCCTAAAGGCTTAAAACATATTGCCGACATGGTGGTTTTGACGTTATTATAACATGGCGAATGTATACTGAGATACACCTGCATCTATATGCTTTAACAGAAACCTGTAGTTTGGAAAGGATCCAGGATTTCCATCTGGGAGGTGCAAGACACTCTGGTATCGTCAGCCAAGAGCACAAGAAGGTTTCTTGCCTTGTGTTAGTAAGTCCTTTTCCTCCACTGACCTTGCAGTTCAGGTTCCCTGTCTTCCCTTCTCTTCTTCCAAGTGACCTGGCATGGTCAGTTGTGTGATGACATCATCACAAGGAGGAGCTGTCATGCCTCTGTCATTTTTTGGTCTCATCTCTATTTTATGTTTCCCTTATGTCATCCCTCAAGTTCCCCCATTTGCGAGCAGCCCCTCATGACTCATCGTTGCCATCTGTCCTCCAGGGAAGTCATCTTGATTATCTTTCCAGTTCTGTGTCCACCTTTTCACCTAGCTTTCCGTGGTGAGTTCTTACAGGAAAGAAACAACTTGCACACAGAGTACAGACCAGTGTCGTGTTGATTGTTGGAGGATGTGGTGTCTTAGCTAGACCAAAAGTGTCTGAAAAACTAGGCTAGGATACAGGAGCCAGGAGAGCTGAGCTAAAGGTCCCTCAAGGAAAGACGGGACCCAATCCAGGACTCCCACATTCTGTCCAAGAGCCTGAGCCACTGGCCACTAAAGAATAGAAAACTCTTTTGTTTGCTGCTTCAACTCATCAGATTTTGACTCAAATCCACGGATTTCTGGCTGACCTACACTGTATTTCTGCATTGGTTTTATGAGTAAGCTGTTGGGTGAAAAATATTATCTATGTGTAGATAGAAGTCATAGCATCAATTCCTACCGTGCTCTCAATCTGACAAGAGTTACATTTTGCTACTGTACGTAGGAATTCCCATTGCTGCACAAACAAATGCTGGTGTGCTACTTAAAATCTCTTTCATGTCTCTTACTGGGCTAGAGAAATGCCTTCTCAAAAACCTGTGCTGTCAGCTAAGCTGACAAAGGTTTTATTTAACATGAGGCAGAACTAATATCCTTTAAAGAAAGCTGCCATGCCGTTAATTGTCACTCTGGTTTGTGTCAGATGTTCGCAAGAAGCGTGCTTGGTTCCTCCACAAACACAACAGAATCTTTCACTCTTAATGAATAATGCACTCCAGATGTTCCACCCTGTGAGAATTTCTTGCGCACATTGCAATGCCAAGAGAAAAATAAAGCAGTTCAACTTATTTAACCCAGATCTCAGACTGTCTGTCTGCATCATCTAACTCCATCAAGCTGATGGAGCACATGGAATGGATGGAAAACATGTGGTTCCTATAGACTCCTGCATTTCATACTGGTTAACAAATGTAGCATTAGTTTACCCAAGGCCATAACGGGCATGAGCTTAAACCCAGTGTATTCATGGCAGGTTCTCTGTACCTTCTTCATACCATCAATGCTTATGCTTTGCTACTCAGGCCTGGAGCCCTCAGAAGACTTTGCCAGTCCTCCTGTTTCTGCTCACGATATCAGCTTGAGGACTCTTTTACTTACCTTCTTTGTAGGTGAGACAGATGCAATGCCTAAGCTGCCTTCAAAAATTTAAATGGACTGCGATCCTTTCCTGCCTAAATGTTTTGTGAATGGCATTGGGACCCCTTATGTTCTTGGCTGTAGCTCCAATTCTTGTCATAGTGTCTCCGGCAAACAAAGACCGGCATCTTATAGGAGGCTTTTAAAGAAGTCTGGTCAGGATGTGCTCCGAGCTGTCCTGCACAGACTGTCCTGCTAAGTGAAATGCCAGCACCACCTTCCCAGCACTGAGTGGTGATGGGAACCATGTCAGTGGACCATTGCAGGGAAGGGCAGGAAAACCAGGTGTGACTCTCGATGCCCTACAGAGCCCTGGTTCTTCCAGCTGAGCATGCTGAAAGGGGGGAGATCTCTGTATTTAGCTCAAGAGTTTTCCATGGTTGTTTTCAAGGGGGGCAAAGCACAATTTGCTGTTTCGGGTATTGGGACATGGCTTACAGATGTAGCATAGTGACAAACTGCCTGGGTAATCCTACTCATGCTGTACGGAAAGCTCAGGCACTTGGCTTTGCTCTGACAGAAAATGAATGTGGGAGTTCCTGACAGGTCAAACTCTTAGAGGGTATTGCTACAAGGATGAAGGTATTGGTGTGAGGGTATGTGCCTACATGAACACCATAGTCCTGCATGGGAGTGGAGAGTCATAAGGTTTGACAAGTACCTTAAAAATCCCTGATGGGTTTCCAAGAGTCATGCTCTCTCTGTGCTCAGAATTCATTCTTTTGAAGTTACCTAGAGTGTGAACTGGTAATTTAGGGGAAGCCTGTGTTGCCAATATCAGGTACAAGGCCCCAGACTCGTATGAGTAAGAGAAATCGATGTTACAATCTGTAGGACCTCGTGTGCTAGTTCAGTGCATTAAGTCCATATCTTGCCTTGAAGCGAGAAGTGGTGTGAGCCAGCAGGAGCTCTGGTGTGCAGGTGTTACGTACGGGGGTCTGTATTCTGCACTGACACCAGGTCCTCATCGGGAGCGCCAAAGGCAGGGCTTCAGTGCCAGAGAGTTGCACTCTCTTTACAATTGCAGACAGAAAAATTTTTTTTTTCAGTGGCCACACAGTCTGGAGAAATTGTAATTCTTAATGAAAGCTGGAGCTCCAAGTGTCATTTGAAAATAGCATGTCTACAACCAACCTATTTTCCTCTGGCTTCGTGTAAGGCCCTGGCATTCCCTGGTCCATCCTGGACTGCACTGTAGGATACACAATTCTGATTTCATGGAGGTGCTGAGACTGAGGTGCCTGGCATTATAAAAGCAGAGGTGGTGGGGACATGTGTTGCTAGCACACTGATTGCTGTGCTCCTTTGCTAACCTCCCAAAAGGTTCTTTAAACAGAGCAACCTAAGCTCCAGTGCAGAACAGCTGCTCCTCCTCTCTGTCCTCTTACAGGACAGAGGAGATGCCACCAAAGCAATTTCATCCTCCAACCTAAGAAAGAAACTCTGTAGAAGATGGTATCTGGGTACCCACGCCCCTGTGTGTGCCTTTGTCAGTGCTGTATCTCTACAGGATTACATGTGAGTCTTTTGGTATATCCACCTCTGCACCGTGCCTTTCTGAGGTTTATTGAGGCTGGAGGACACTGACATTCTCTAAGCCCTTTCAGAAACGTCTTACTTCCTTTGAGCTGTGTGAAAGATGCAGAACCAAAGCAGCATGCAAGAACAATTATTAAACGTTGTTAATTAGGATGTGTGAAGATGGTCCCTCTCCCCTTTTCCTTTGAAGCATGAAAGCCCAGAGGGAGCCTTTATTAAAGTCAACAAAGAAATCTCAAAGGAAAAAATTCCCTCCTTTAATGTGGTCACACACATCATCTCCCGCCTGGTGTGACCCGACATGTGAATGTGATTACGGGCTGTGTCGCATCGGGGCACAGGCACACTGTGCCCTGAGCCACGGTGGGGAGAGGAGAGGGGCAGAGTCCTCACAGCTGGTCTAACATCAAGCTGCTTGGATCATCTTGCTACTGATGCCAAAAGATGCCGCATCTGGAACTTGCTTTTGATGGAGCACTTATTTTTTGTTAACTACCTTTGATTTAACATGTTCTCTTTCCAAAGCAACCTCTGATAAAAGCAAGCTTCAGTGCCCAGGGTAGCAGCTGGATATCCATCCTGGATTTTCCTGCTGGAGGGGTGGACATTGCAACTTCTTTACTCACCAGATAAGAACCAATCACAGGAACCTGATTATGGTGGGGCTGATGGGTTCAGGAAAGCCTGTCAGAAATACCAAAGATCCCACTGGGAACTGGGGTAGCAAACCTTGAGATGCAGCTTGGTTATGTGACAAGCAGTCGCAGCATTACTTCCCACTCAAATTCTCAAATAGTGTCCTTTTGTAGGCATAAATATTTTGTCCTCTTTAATCCCAAATGATAAAGACAGGATTTGAGGAGTGCTGCTTTGGGAATTTTTGCTTTCTTCCTAAACCTTCCCTTACAGGGAAAGGTGGGGTATGGTGAGCTCTGATCCGTAGGATCAAAGACATCAGGGTCTTGCACTAAAGTGATATTTTCTGTTGGATGCAGGTAATGAAGGTGGGGCACGATATGGTGTGCTATACTTTTGTTGCATGAAAATATGAGAAGGTGATGTCCTTTCCCCCATCTCTGAGCTGCTCTATGGGCTGCTGAGAGCAAGTGCTTGATGTGCTGTACCTTGTCAGGGGTGTTTGGTAATCATGGGGATAAAACAGGGCAGGTCTGTTATAAAAATGGCAGAGTGGAGACTGTACCTGCATGAATTCTGCAGGAACATGGCTGGTTGTTGCTATCAGAAATGTTTTGTCCAAACAGAAACAGTGCCAAATGTGCTGTTCTTGTCCTGTTCCGTGCCACTCCTTTGGTTTCGTCTGACTGTGTTTTTTCTAGAGAATTTTCAAAAGTACTGGGATTTCCGCCGCCCCCCTGCTGCCCCATTGTTAGTTTAGAAATGGGGCAGCATCCTCACTGGGCTTTTCTATAGCTGATACTGCCAACCACATCCCTCTCCATGTCCCAGAGCTAGGCCGTGAGCTTGGATTTTTCCAACCAAAATTCTCCCTGCCTTTCTTTTCTCAAAAAAAAAAAAAAAAGCCATATGAAAACAAAATAATTTCCAAAGGGAAGCATCCAGACGCTTTCTTCTGACACCCAGATAGCTTGGCACGTTCATCTAATCTTCTGCCTTGACTGCTGGGCTGGCTGGCCACATCTGAAAGGAGGGGGATAAACCAGCAGTCAGAGCCTGTATCTGTGAGCGATGTTGGTGGCAAGGAGACTCTGGCAGTGGGTTCCTCTCTCACAGCCGCTTTTTTTCCCCAGCTGGAGGCTCCAATTGTTGGGTGATGGCACATGAGCCTCCCCCTGAGCCCGGCGGAGCCCCGCAGGAGCCGGCTCCGCGCTGTGAGCAGACAATGCAATTAGCTGGGTTTCACAATGCGCCGCTTTGGGTGACCTTTCCAGGGAAAATAATTAGAGGGAGACCATGTCTGCTGTTGATAATTGGCTTCATTAGCTCTGAGGTTAATTTCAGGGATGTGCCCAGGAAGCAATAGAAGAGGCTCGGGGGAGGCTGTCCAGTTAATTACTTATGAAATAAAATAGTCCATTGGGTTTGTCCTTGTGCGTGCATTGCAGGGCAGCCTGGACAGATAGGTAGGTTGGTCCCTTCTCCTGCCATCACAGCAATGGTGGGGTCAAACAGCCTCTTGGAGAGGGAAGTTTCTGACTCCTTGGTACAGACTTGCCTGACCATTAGGGGATTTGAAACCCGGAGTCGGGATCTGCAAAGACCCACTTGGTCTCCCAGGCTGCAAGCCAGAGGACAGGGTGGCCTTGGCACAGTCTCCTGTTTCTCAGAGCTTGTGGTTTGCCAAAGGGCCATCCCTTCTGGGGACCTGTTCTTTTTGGTGGCACTGAGGGTCCAGAGGATGGAAGCAGGATGAGCAGAAAGAGAAGCACCCTGGGCAGCAGAGCCACAAGCCCTCTCCATACTTCATCTGGTCTGGCACCACAGAAACAAGTGTCACTTTCTGTCTGTCACCAGGGCTTGTCCCCACATTGCCCTGGGACATTTCTGCGGGGCTGTGTCCCTCTCTACAGGGGCAATTGGAGACCAAACCTTGCATTTCCTGCTGGGACAGCAATGTTTCCTTGTTGCAACATCTCTGCCGTCATGGAGTTTCTTTTCCTTTGTCCATCTGCTTTGGTCTGACCAAGGTAATTAGGCACTTGGCCCACCGACAGCCCCGTTGTTTACAGCTGTGCCATCTCCAGGCTGGAAGTGGTGGGAACATGAGGAATTAAGACATAAGAGTGCTTTGCAAAATGGATTGGGATGAAACTGCCCTCCTAATCTGGCTGGTGTCAGTATGCATCCACCAGGCTCAGAGGGGCTGGTCAGTGCAGACCTACTTCAGACCATCCTGGGAACAAACAGCCAAATAAAACCTGTCCTTCCCCTGCACTCCAAAACACCACCACTTGATTGTACCTGGCACCTAATGTGTTGGCCATCTCTTGTGTGTGCAGTTTGGTGGGGTTTGCTGAAACCAGGACTGGGGAGAGGCACAGCCTCAGTCTGTTCCCTTACTGTTGTCCTGCGGTTCTCATGTTAAAAACTTGTTATTGTCTTATGGGGCATGGAGGGGAGAGGAGAGCAGGAACACCAACCCATGCACAGCCCTCACTTCTAACACCTATGAGGGGGCCATAGCCAGAAACAGCAGCTCAAAGGGTGTCCCAGAGGTACATACAGCATCTGAAGGGCACTTGAGGTACATTACAGTTGTGTGGCATGTCTTTGTGCTATGAACTAAAGAGATGAGAGTGCCAGATATGAGTGCTTCTCTCCATTTTTCTGTTGAGAGCAACATCAGAGGGAAGCAAGAGGTCTTGGCTTTTTCAGGCAGGAGAGTCAAGCATAAAGAAAGTGGGAGAGGAGCACTAGGGAATACATTCCCACAGGGAGTAGTTTTGCAGGAAGGAGGTGACCAGGTCAAAGGAAAAGCATATAAACAACCCAGAGAGAGAATCTTCTTGGCTGCTGGTTTGTTTATATCTTGCAGGAAAGAGCTTAGCAAACCGCGTGCATCTCTAGCCCAGCTACGACGCAAAGCCCCCGTCCTTTCAAATGGTAATGTAGGGAGAGGACTCACAGAAGTCACGTCTGTATTTCCTGTCCTGATTTTGGCATAAGGAAGTACTGTAGGGTTGTACTGTAGGTTGTACCCTAATAAAATGATCAAAGGTTTTTTTGTTTGCTTGGTTTCCCTTTCCTTGAGCGCATGATTCCCTGGGAAAGCTCTCTGCAATGTGGTGTGGATGGTGGAAAGGTGGGAAGTGTCTGGGATGCTTATGAGAGAAAGACGCTTCCTCTTGACCTGAGTGAACCAGTGCCCAAGTACTGCTGGACTTAGAGAGGCTTTGTGGGTTAGGATTCAAAAATCCATCATTTTATAAAGACCAGGTCTTTTAGGGGAACCAACAAGGCCTGGACATAGATGTGCCAGACCATCCCAGTGGGTCTTGGGCATTTTTATGCTCTCAAGATTTTAGGAAAGTCCAACTTGGAATTTCCTGGTCTAGTATCTGCTGGTTTTTCCTTTAATCCCAAGTGTTCAAATCGGCTCTCAGCTCTCTGCTTCTCCCTAGTCTGTCCTCTTCCAGAAGAAAATACATCCACTGAGTGAAGGGTAATGGATTGTACCTTGATGGTAGAAACATACTTTAAGAGTACGTTGGGTCACCTCCAGTCTTCAAATTTCTCATTTTTGTTTGGAGTCGAATTCTGCGGCCTTTATTATGATTGCAACCAAGCTAGTGTACGTAATGTACTTCTTTGGACCCTTTGATATGCATATTTTACGTGAGAATGTTAGTTCAGTTTAATGCCTAATAGGATGTTCTTCCTGTTGTGAAAAGAATCACTGAAATTCAGCATGCTTGAGAGCAGCAAAGTCCTGCAAGATTTATTTGAAAAGCCTGTGCTTAGTATCCAGTTGGTGTAAATCAATTTAGCTCCATGGAAGTTGAAGCAGCTACAGTAATTTCCATGAGCTGAGTGTCCCACGATAATCTAGTTGCAGCTCATACCTCAATGACAGATATTATAAAAGGTCTCAAAGCCATAAAAAAGTTGTTACTTTCTAGTCTATGCCAGAAGATCTTTTTTTCCTCCAAAGATCTTACAGTGAGACATGCTCATTTGTTCACAAACTGGTCCTGGGTTTTGCAACTGTGTTCCTGGTAAACGTTTTCTCAGCAGTTGTGATGATTTACACCCAAAGGGTTGTTTAATTATGGTTAATTTCTGCAGTTTGGAGAGTGGGTGGCTGATGAGATCACATGGCGTTGTTTCTGCTCCATGAATCAAAGCCTTAAAGCTAGAGTTGAAGGACCAAGAAAAAAAGTTAATAAGTAACAGGTGTCTAGGAAAGATCTTTGGAGAAATAAGTGTTTGGTCAAAATTAAGTCAGCCTTGTGAAACTTCTGGACATTTTCACAACTACCTGAATGCTTTTTAATGATCATCTTGGATTGTGAAGAGGCAGAAAGCTACCCCAGCACTTTTATTCATGATACTTTTGGTGAATCTTTTACGTTTGTCTAGTAGCATTAGTGCAACTATTGGCTCATTTGCAATTAGTACTTTGAACCCAGCCTTTTGTTCTAAATCACCCATCCATTTGCTCCCTCAGAATCTCATCTTTAGCTTTATAACTTCTCCACACAGATACGGCCTTAAATCAACACTTGGCTTCAGGCTAGTGATATTTCTTTACCAGAAAAATATCTGGCAGCTCCTCCCCAGTGGATTTGAGAACTAGGCTGTATTGAAAATAAGGTTATATTTGGTCATTTCTCGCTCTGCAGTCTTTAGAGTGAGCATAAAGCTCACTACTGCTTTATTCATGTCGTTTATGGATTTCTACAGTGCCAAAGGAGGCACAGAGCATATTGCAAAGGCTGATTCTGATTTATCCAGGATAAATCATATGGTGAGTGTTGCAGGTTTGCAGGCAACTGCCTTTGGGAAGATTTGAACCTGAAATAGGTTTGATGGTGAAGGTGAAATGATCCCTTGTAAATGGATGGGAATGCCCTCTATTTATTTGGAGAACTATGAGACTCACCTAGCATACAGGAGCTCTTTATTTGTCCTTTCCTGATCCTGCCCAACACTTCCCTCACTTTTTCACTTCCTTTCCTTTCCTTTTTCCCTTCCACTCCTGTCCTGCTACTGAAATCTGTGAAATCAGCGATGTGTTTCTCAGGTCATGGCTTTCTTGGGTACAGGGAATTTGGGGTGACCAGACGTGGCTCTGGCTAGCCCACTGGTGTATTTTCACCAGGTATGTTCAGAGCCATCCCTTTAACCCACAAATCCCATCCCACTGAAGTAGCCTTGTTGTGTGTCAATTTTCATCTCTGAGCAGAAGCAGGAAATCAGCCAATGTGTGAAAACAAGAAATAATGAGAAGACCTGTCTGAGTCTTGAACCAAGGTTTGATTTGCACTGCAGTTTCAGGTCAGCTCTCTGGCTTTTTTTTCCTAATTAACTCAGCAGATGGGTGTCGGGTAAAGCACAACCTGTGTTTGCTGGGTAAGACCAGCAAACGTGAGCAGAGCGGAGCTGGCATTCGTTGGGGGTGAGCTCACCTTCACGATGGGGTTTTACTGTGCTTGGCTGCGGCCTCAGAGAACCACCGCAGTGCAAACACTCACTGGGAGTAAACATCTGGAGGCCAGAGCTATTGCTCGGTCTGTCTGCAGAGCATCTTGCACAGAGAGGTCCCAATCCAGGCGAGAAGCGTGTAGCAAATAATAACAAAAAGAAGCAAAGCAATTTTTGGCAAACACAGCTAATTAGCCCATCATTCTTCTGTTCCCTGGAGATGATCTAAGAGAGTTGTCTTCAAAATCCAGTGATTAAACCCTTTATGTAAATATTATTTTAGCCGTCTTTAAAATTACTTGCTCAAATGTCAAGAATGACATTAGTGTCAGAGAGGCTCTTCTTTCAATTACATTTCCTCTTTTCTTTTTCTGTCTCATAATTTTTTAGAGCCACCTGTGTAGATTAGTTTTTAGCATCTTTCTGCTTTGTTATAAGGTAATCTTGTTGCTAGCGCTGGGAGGGGTTCTCTTCTTTTCTCTTTTTCTTTTTTTTTAATCATCTTTAATGTCACTTTCATTTTCCGAGCTCTGTGCTGGAAGGTTTTGAAACCTTGTCATAACTCCAGAGCTTTGCACTTTCTTTGCCCAATCTGACAGGCATGGTTGAGTAGTTAGCACCTGGCCCTGAGGGTCAGGGCACCTCGACCTATTTCTAGGTCTTTCCTGTGACCCTGAGCGAGTCACGCTCTGAAAAATGTGACCACGAATAGCAGTAATGAGAATTTCTTAATCCTCAGCTTGACTTTACAGTAAGCTGGGTTACCCGCACTGTTGCTCTCAGTGAAACCTCCTGCGCTTTGTACCTTGGACCCACGCTGGTGTCCACTGTCCTGGGGGTGGTGCAGGGGGTGAATGCTGATGTGCTGAGCACAGCTGCTTCTGGCGAGCGTGTGGCACCAGGGCTGTCCCACCTCCACCGCCTGCCGGTGGGTGTCCTACCAGCATGTGGTTAGGGGAGGCCTTTGAAGGACTCAATGCTGGCTTTCATCCGTTCCTGTTAAAGACAGTAGGAAATATGCAGGGGTTGACCTCAGATTCCCCAAGCCAACCCTCGCTGTTGATCCCAAAACATCCCTTTTTCTGTGCAGAAGTGGAAAGTTTCCCACATTCAGTAGTGTTTAAGTTCTCCGTCATGTCACTGAGGGGGCTGTCAGGTTTGTCTAACTGGTATCTATAAGCCCTTTCCTCAAGATCAGCACTTAGCCCCGAGGATCCTGCACTAGCCAGCACATCATTTCTGCATAGCCTACATACGAGCTAAATATGAGCCTCACAAATACCAGCAGAACTAGGGATACCTTTCATTTCTCCTGGTTCCGTCCCCCACCCTCCTTGCCCCACAGAAACATTGCTATTCCTCGTAATAATGTTACTTCTCAGAGGAAAATAAGTAATTCAGAGTCGCACAAGGACAGTTTCGGCTCCTCAGAGCTCCCCATGCAAGAATAATTTCTGTCCCAGAAGATCTTTTCAGAAAGTAGTAGATGGATCCGTGCAGCTGGTAGGATTTCTTTGAGGAAAGTGATGATAAGCTCCTTCAGCTTTCCAGTGCTCAAGGAACCTGCTACATGAGCCCAAATGCTGAGCAGGTAATGTTGAAGGTGACCTTGTTTGACAGCACCCACCATGAACCCAAAGCCTGTGACTGCCCAGCAGTTGTGTTTGGTCAGTACTGCTGGCAAGGGAGGAACATTAATCTTCTGCCTGCGGCTTTGGGTGGACTAAATCTCAAAAAAGACTTAGTGAAACTTGCGCAGAGTTTTATGCAAGCCTCAGCTACTCCACCACAGTTGTGAGAGAGCCTCAGCTGGTGGCATGGGCTTTCCCCAATGGCTCTTCTCATCAGCCACTGAATGTCATGGGCAAATAGATGTGGAGGGCTTTCCCTGTAGGCAATTTCATTTTCCACCGTAGTCATACAATAAAATGCTTGTTGGGCCAGGTTGCATGCGGTGACCATAACAGTAAAAGGCAGTCATTTGAAGAAGTACCTGAAACTTGTAAGTATATTACAGGAGGAGAAAATGAAAACAGAGGATGCAGAAGCCCCACAGGGTCAGTCATCTTGTAAGACGCCTGGAAAAGCTGTCATTTCATGAAACATCTGCTTTCACAATATTGCCCATGGTTATTTAGCAAGTCAGCAAAAACAGAATTTCATGCTCTCATCTCCTTTGCGCACACTAAACATATGTGGTTTGTTTCCATACTCCCGTCCTTGTTCATTGCCATAGACCATAGACTGGTGCACAGAGGCATTCGAACAGAGCAACTGAAGTTTGTCTAATTTCTAGTTAATGCAAAAGCTCTGCATAAGGCTCTCAGCTTTTTGGAGGTGTTGAAGGCTGAGTTGTTTTCCCACCCCGCTGCAAAATAGCAGTGCTTCCTGCGGCCCCGCTTCATCTCAGGGGTCTCCTCCAGCCCAGGCTGGGATTAAGGCTGTGATGAGGTGAAGGAGAGCAATTTAACATAAGGACGGAGAAAACTGCTGCATTTTAGCTGTGAGCTTATGGATGCATTGGGTTCTCTAAGTGCTAACCAGGCAGCCTTCCTCACCTCTGTGATGGGCCTGGCCAAAGCGAGGACATGCCATGATGTGGAGGGAGAGGAGATAAAGCTGGAAGAGTTGATGCCTGCCCACTGCATTTCTCATTAGTGGGAATGAAGGGGTCCAAGGAGCGAGCCCCATTCCTGGCTGCATTCACAAGAAACACCTGGGGAGGGCTTGTTTGTACTTAATAAAATCCAGGAACAAAAAAAATCAAAACCAGTCCCCTGTCAGCCCGAGAGGCGGGTGGATGAAAATAAGCCAGTAAAGCATAGGCTGGACACCAGCAGTGTGGTGGGTCTTGCATGACAGCGTGGAGCTTGTGTCATGGAGCCGAAGGAAGGGACGCATTCCAGATAGTTGTGGGGATCCAGGATGGTGGCAGAGCTCTGTGGAGGGCCAGAGAAGGTTGTACAAAGCTTCCTGGGGGAAATGACCGCAGTGGGGAACTTCAGCAGTGCTGGTGACTTTTCCCCCATATCGCAACAAGAATGACAAGAGGCAAAGGGGAAGATGGGGAGGAGATGTGGATGGGGAGTGTTTCTTCTGGCAGGGCAGTCTGAAGCTGTGAGATAAAGCGCAAGGACTGTTTTGTCTGTGCCTTCATGCTTCTTCCTTATTGTGCCTCCCATTGCCTCTTGCCTTGGGTTCTTTCTCTTCATCACTCCCTTGTTGCTGCATTTTGGAGGACGGGGAGCAGGGGACTGCTCTCTGGTTCTGGTGCAAGTAGGGCAAGGCAGCTGCCAGGCTAGAAGTGCCTCTCCTGAAGAGCTTTGTCATTTGGGTCAATAGTCTCAACACCAAAGGTGAGGCCTCAGGATAGCACAAATCTGGGAGTCATTCCTCAGTGCGCCTGTGTTTGAACCTTTTCCCATTCCTCCCCCTCCATCTGACCCTCCCCCTTGCTCATCCTCAGCTCTTCGATCTGCCGTGGGAGATCTGGGTGCCATCCTTTCCAGCCCAATTCTTCCACACACCACTGTGATGGTGGGATGAATTTGCCTCCCTGCTTGGCTCCAGTGTCTCCTGTTTTCCCAACATGCTTGGCCTCTGCCCCAGCAGCTCTCCTGCGGTTCATGCCCTGAAGCTTGATTTCTCCCTTAATCCATTGGCAACGCCTGCACTGTGCAGGCTTCTGGAACGGTGTAGCACTGGTATTATTTGTGGGGTAGCTTTTTTGGTAGAAATGGACAGTCATAGGTGGAAACCCAGATGTAGGTTAATTAGAGCATCCCTCCCTCTCTCTGTTGCATCAAGGCAGTAAGGGTGTAAATCCCCAGCCTGCTGTGGATGCAAGTGGGTGTTTGCCCTGTTGGGTGCAGGATGTGCAGCCCTGTGAGGGATGTTGCCAGTGAGAGTGCACAGAAGGCAGAGGAGGTAGAACTGTCGCCTCTGTCCCCCTCTCAGTGCCCTGAGAAGAAGTGGTGCTCAATTGGGCTTACCTGGTCATCCGAGAGGGTCCTTCCTGCATAAGTTCAGGCCTTTGCAATACAGATGGGTCAGTGCATGGGTTATGCTCCCAGCGCCCTTCAGAAAGGAACCTCTAACATGCCAAACATCTTCAAAACATGGAATAACTAGGAATTTCAAAAATTCCCCCATCTCCCCACTGCTCTGCTGCATGATGCTTCTTGCTGGATGCTGTTTTGGAGATGTTACATCTTTGAAAACAACGTGACCTTGTGCAATCTCAAGCGTCCAAATGGGATGCTTGCTGCTGGATTTTCTGCTTAAACATTGCATTTTCTGGGTAAAAAAGCCATGAGATCAGGCTGTGAGGCAGCCATGGTAAACTATTGCTACTCCAAAGGATGCTGCTTTCCTCAGGGAAATGAGATGGGACCTCTCCCTATATACAAGACAACTTTTAGGACGCATTAGGAATAAATTGCTGTTAGATAGATGGAGATGGAGAAACAAAGCCAGTGCAATTATTTGGTGTATGGCTGCAGGGAATTAGTTAATTCTGGCTTTGCTTCTGTCCTTTGAGAAGAAAACAAATGAGAAGACATGTTGTAGGCGAGATGAGTTGTCTTAATTGTCGGCTTGACATTCCTGTTCTTTCTGTTGGACACCTTTTATGAGCAGAGATTTTGGTATAGCTGATGGTACCAAACAGGCACTGCATTAGTTCCACAGAAGAAGTCGTGACCTCTAAGGTCATGTCTCAGAAATTTCCCAGCAAAACTACACTGGTATAATGAAACCTCAGCCTTTGGGGCAGCCCCCGGGGTGTGTGGATGCACTGCTTACTCTGGGATAGGAGTGATGCCACACGATTATACTGCTCTAACCTGGTGGTATCATTATATTGGGACACTTGAGACGGTAAATTTATGGAGGTAGATGTGCCAGTAGGCGTATTGTGACTTAAATCACAGTATCTGCTGAAGGCAGTGTATATTTTTTTCCCTATGTATATATATGTTTAAGTAGGCAGCATTTCTGTGGCATTGCTCACGTCAGCCCACCAGTCCTACCTACCTCATCAATAAAAGAGCGTGACAAGTTCAGCTTTTGGGGGAAACGTAGTCAGTGCCCCTGCCCACAGTATTGGTGGTGGTCATGGGGTGCCTGTCTCCGAGATGGGAGGCAGACGTGGGACATTTCAGTCATCCCTTTGCATCTGTGGTCAGCAGGGTGGCTCAGCAACAAAGGTCTGCTTTTCTCTGAATTATAAAGCAAGTCCTCGCTCTGGCTAATCCTACGGATCTCAATGTGCGTTTTAGCTAAGCTCACGGTGGCACAGATTTTTACCTGAGGAGAAACGTCACACACAAAATTCATAAATACAGAAGCCGCATCCAGCTGGATGGGGCCCAGCTGCAGAGCAGTTTTAATCTGCTTGTACCGGGGACGATCCCAGTGCAGGGATTTTCTTAGTCCCTTTCCACAGTCCGCCAGCTCAAAATAGAGGTGAGGAGCCCCGCTCCCACTTTTATTAGGAAAGGTGGTGTTTGGAGGGGCTGGAAAGCAAGGTGTGAGAGGCAATTACACACCTCAAGCTTGGAGGCTAGTCGTGACTTTTATGATCTCATTTCCTCATCCACACACAAATGCTTGGCCAAAGCCCAATCTCTGCAAATGAGCTTTGGTCACCGCTGGTTTTAATTAGCAGGAACAGTCCTGTGCAGTGTTCCCAATAAGCGAATGACAAAGTATCAGTCTCGGTCTCTGGCAGTTTTCTCTTCTTCATCCTGCCAGAGGGCTTTTTCTGAGCCCCAAACCAGCCCCTTGATCTCCGCTTCCAGGAAACCTTTATAAAATTCAGACCAGATTCTTGAGCAAGAACCAAATGTTTCAGCCAGAAAGATTTCTTTTTTCCCTTTTTTTTTTTTCTTCATTTTATTTTTGGAAAGGGTAGATGGAGGATGATTAAATCTGAACAGAATCTGAACAGATGATATTTTCAATGGCACGTTTAGCATTTATCTGAGGAGGCTCCGATGGGCACAGCGTTGCTGTTGTTTTCTTAAAAATATCAATCAGGCCAATGTGTTTAAACACTTTTGACTGTTACCTTCTTTCCTCATGTTTCACAAGTACAACCAGTGAGTCATGTGCGATATTATTTATTTTGTATTACAGCACAGCAGTGACGGCCCATTGTAGGAGGCACTGCAGAAAGCCCAGCAAGCAGAAGGCTTCACTTTTAAAGAACATCTCCAGCAAAACATCCAAAAAGCTGGCAAAAATTGCCAACCCCCTTCTCACGCAGCAGGGATGGAGGTGGCCACCCTTCCATGGCAAGCACCATTGCACAGTGCTGACATGACTCCTCGTGGGGCAGGGTGGCCTTGTTGGTGATGCCAAAGAGTGAGCTGAGCTTCTCTGAGCCAAATGACAACCTGCTGTGGCTCAGTGAGACCTACCTCAGTGGAGCCACAGCAGACTCGCTGCCTTGAGCTCTGCCTGGATGCTCCAGAGGGGTCACACACAAGGGCTCCCATCCTGTCCCATACAGTTTGGTGAGGGAGGGAAGCCTGATGTACCCCCCAGTCTCTACCCTCGTTAAAAAAAGTCCCCTGGTGGATGGCACTGAGCGAGGGGAATGTTTCGTTGTCTGTTCATCTGTGCTCTCTGACTAGTGTGTGTGTGTAGATATTCCTGCATCTCCTGACCCAGTGCCTGGCGTGACTGCCCAAAGATGCTTTTCTGCATTAAGGACTGTCTCTCTCCAGGCCTTAGTTAACTTCCCGATTAATGCAGCAGCATTAATTATTCATCAAACCGCCAATGAGGCCATTAAGTTTCTCTTCCTTTGAAGATACTGGTACCTGTTTCTATAAGGAGACCAAAGGAGGAGGCTGCAGATCTAATTGCAGGCGTGCAAAGTGAGGAGGACTCCTCATCCACTGCTTTCATACTGTGCCTGAAAAGCCTCTCTTTTATGGAGGTGTCAATAGCAATTTCATTCTCTTTTCAGAGGAACAAGTGCCTTTAACCATTTAAACCCACTTAAACGAAAGGCTTTTGTGCTTCTATTAAAGACACAATGCAGAGAAAAACAGGCCTGACTGGCTGCAGAGTCTCCCATTGGGGAAGGTCCAGCCTGTGGCCGGAGGGGTCGTGGGTGCTGCTCTGCCCTCCTGACCTGCCGACCTCTCCCTGCTGGGACAAGCCTGTCCCTGGTGAGCAGAGGCTGGACACAGAGCTGTATGGGCTAGATTTGCTGTCTTAAAGCTGCATTTTGGGACACGGCTAAGGAGAAATACCTCCCACTTACAGGTGACACCTTGCCCTGTCCCACCAGCCACGTCCAAAATCCCTCACATTGCTCCGGGAGGCCTGGGCAGCCAGCACCTAACTCGGCATCTCAGGAGGCATTTGCCCTCTGCTTTGCTTTGCTCCACTGGCTTTGTCCTGTGCAAAACTGCTTGTGAAAATGGCCTTCTGCAGCCCGTGGGGGTCACCTTGCTGCCAAGCTCGAGCCCCTGCCCTGGCGCAGTGGTTTTCTTTGTTGTTCAAAATGCTTCAAGAGCTCCGGGCTAAGTGCACAACAGCAGCATTAATAAATAATAAAAGACATCAATAGTTCTGGGGGATTTTATAGCACTCCTATCTCGAGATCTCAAAACGTTTCACAAATGTTAATTTATGGAGCCTTACAGATGCTCTTGCCAGACTGTTTGAGAGTGGAAAACAGAGTCAGGACATGCAGGAGAGCAGGAACCAGATTGTGGCCGCTCTGGCCTCCCAGGTAATGAACCTTTTGGGCCACAGGATGCAGCCAGGGATGCTACTTTTGCTCCCTGACTTTGAGCACCATTTTGGTTGGATACAAAAGAAAAGGGGGAGGCTGCTCCCAGACATTGAAAGTGTTTCCAGCGACCCTCAGTGTAAATAGCCTGGAAAAGTGGTGGTAATACCTGTCTAGTAAGTGCTGGTCTGCTTATATGCTGTGAACCATGTCTTTAAGGGAATGTATTGCTATAGAAGGGTATTATTTTGACATTAAAATATGACAGGATTGAGTGATAAGGGAAGGAGGTTGTCTGATGCAGGCAATCTCATCCTCTAGGTAGAGTTAAGCAAGCTTACTGGTAAATAAGGACTTTTAATGAGGTTTTGGGCTGGTTTGCTGTCACAGTCTTTTGTTAGGGTCTATATTAAACCTGGTCTTAATTAGCCAATGGTTGGAGTGATCTCAAGGAGGCTTTGCTGGACAGGCTGAAGCACCAGAGAGCTGTAAGAAAGCCTGGAGGAAGATACCCCATCTTCCTTTCAACATGTGTTCAAGGTATTTGTTTGCTTATCAGATGGGAATATATTTCTTGTGCTTCCACGGTGGCCTTAGCTGCCTGGTGCTTGGCTTGGTCTGAAGAGGGGAGGTAAATGGCAGCAAGAAAAAAGTAGAGTAAAAAGAAGAAAGTCGCCTTGCCTCAGTCTTTCAACACTGGGAATGAAGTCCTGCCGAACAGCAGTATTAGCAGAAAAGGGCTGAGATCTGAGCAGAGAAACCTTAGAGGGTCTGGTACAGGTGGGAAGACACATGAGCTGTCTGCTTGGGAGCACACACAAATGCCCAAAACCCAGGGCAGCTTTGGGTATGTGTGTGTCGCTGTATGGTCCGTGCTTACGAGGAATGAAGCAAATTACTTTGCATTTCCTAAATATACTCGGTTCAAGCATACCCGATCTCCAGAGAATCTGTTCAACTCTGCCATGACTGGTGTGATTCCACAGCGCCAGGGCTGAGCTCGGGGAAAAGGAAGGATTTTGGCAGAAAAAAAAGGGGTTGGTGGTGTTTATTTCTGTTTATCCCATCTACAGTGACTCTGTAGTCTTGGCACAAGGCAACAGGGAAGAGAAGGGATAAAGCGAGGCTCAAAACACATCTTTCTCGCTGACCTATGCTTGGTTAGCCCCACTCTGGTAGCTCGCCAGGACAGATTGTATGTGCTGGCAGTCTCTAGGGAGGAAGATCACATCACCTAGGTGAAGCCTTTTTCAGTCACAGAAGATTTAGTTGTTCTTGGACCAAAGGGCAAAAAAACCCATGGAAATCTAGATTCTCTTTCTGTTTCCAGAAGCAAGGAGGGGAGGGAGCGGTTTCCACCTCAGCAGCAGAGTATGTGACAAGGGGACAGTCCATGGTCCTTCCCAGGACTGCCTGGCTGCCACGCTAGCAGATCAACTAGCACCAAATTGTGCTTATAAGTGATCACAAAAAAGGGGATTAAAAGTTATGTAAAACAGGCAATTCAGTGGTTGATACTGTATCAGAAGATGAAATAATTTCCCCGAGAAATACAGGAATGCAATATCTGTACTTGTCTATCAGGCTGCAAAGTAGAGAATCTGGTTCAGGAGTGATGTTGGAGGCAGTATCTGAACCATCTCAAGGTGTTCCCTATCTAATAGCAGCCCAAAGCAGCTACAGCTAATGCTAAAGTTTAATGTTTCTCTACAGAAAGGCTTCCTAAGGGCCTGTGTAACAGGAGCAAAGGAGAATCCAGCTGGTTTGGCTTTTTGTCCTTTGCCTCAATTATATTTTAATCCACCTTGGTTGGAGGTGGATTCATTTGGGGAAGGTGCTGCTGTTGGTTAAAGTGTGTAGAGCAGCGGGTTCCCTCTGGTGATGCTGAAGGCTGCAACATCCCAAGATCAGTGCTGCTGTGAGCCACAGATGCAGTGCTGCTTTTGGGCTTTTAACAATTTGTTTCAAAACCTGGAGGAGGTACAGCACAGAGCCACAAAAAGAGAGATGAGAGCTGGAGAAAATAGGCATTGAGGGTGAGAGACCTGTTTAGCGAGGCAAAGAGAAGTGAGAAGCGATTTGGCGTCTGTGCCCAAGTACTTTTGCAGAGAGAAAATGCCAGATACAAAGGGGTTCCTTAATCTCGGGAGGTGATTCAGTGTGAGCATCCCTGGCTGGTAAAATGAAGCAAAGAAAGTTCAACAGGGCTTGTGTTTTTGGCAGCAGGGACAGCGAGCCTTGGGGACAAATCACCCCCAGCAGAGACTGTTTTGTCTCAAATGCTGTAACAGTCTCTCTTTTGAGATAGGCCGTAATCAACACAAGCCATTTATCTTAATACTGGGGTAATTAAGCTTAATACAGGGTAACTGAGTGAAAATGAATAGGCTGGGATGTACGGGAAGTCAGATGGGATAATTCTTCCTGGCCTTCCAGTACACAAACAAGCTTTGTAGTCCTAATGCAAGCCCCAGAGGCTTGCTGTGTTTTACTTTGAAAAGACACAGTTTTCATTAACAACCAGATACCCTTCCAGGCTGTTTTCACAGAAGCTGGAGGGTGTGCTGGGGTAGAAACGGCGCTGGGGTTTTTTTAAAGCATTGACAAATCTGCTCCTGCTTTCCTTTCTGCACCCAGGAGTCTGCAGGGTGCAAAGAGGTTGGGTCCAAAGCTGCAGAAAGGGGTTGCCTCTCCCCAGAGCTATTCATGCGATGCATATCTTGGTGAATAGTTATGGAGGGTGCCTGTGCGGGGAGGGATGGGCAGTGTCATACGTGTGTTCAGCAATTGCCACCTGATGAAAGGTCAGCCCCGGCCGCTGCCATTTACAGTGGGAGCAAACTGGAGCCGTGCGGAATGATGTCTTTAGCAGAGGTGTCCCGTGAGCAGGGAGGGAGGCAGCGCTGGCAGCGGTCCTCTCCACAGTGTAAATGTCACTGCCCATCGCCTCGCTGCTCTGCTCCTGCACGCCCAGCCCTCCGCAGCACCGTGACAAAAACCTCTTGGCATTATCAAGAGAAATGCATTTCTTTCTGTCTACTTTCTGTTTTGCGACTGTGTTGTTTCTGATTTTGTAGCCATGTATATTCTTTATTAAATACTTTTGCCTTGCCGTTAGTTTCAGCCACATTAAGTCTTGCTGGGTGACAGAAGGGAGAAAATGAAACTATGCTGTTCTCCCCAAATCTGGAGCAAATACGGCCGGGCAGCGGTTCAGACTCGGCTTCTCATCTGAAAGCCAGAGCTGCTTTTCTAACAATACAGCACCCACCCAGCATGAAATTGTAATGGATCACTCTTTGCCCTAGGTCCTTGGCTTATCCTTGGCTGACACTGAATTAAAGGACGTGATGTGTGGGACTCAGTAAATCCCTAACCTGCTGTCCCAGAGACAAGTATTACCAACCGTACCATGCTGACACACGAGATTAGTGGAAGAGGTGCTCTCAATGCCACAGGCAGAAATGGGTCAGCTCAGATTTGGAAAGCTTTCTACTTGAAGTGAGTAGCGATACAGCCTGTAGAAATAAAAGGCCAAAAATGCTGTGTTTTCTGCCTTGGAACCCCACTGAGATCCACAGGCAGCAAGTCCTAAGCAGCTGAACAGGACCGTTTGTGTGGTGGATATTAGCTTTGTGAATGGCATTTTATTAGAAATTCAGTAAAGAAATCAGGAAACAGTCCAGGTTAGGAGCTGCCCCCTTAACAAGTAATGAATCTCCTTGCTACCACCAAAGTCCCTAAATTTATACTAATGTACATCAGCCAAGAATTTGATGATTAAGGGCCTTGTTGTGAACTTTTCAAATGCAATTCATGTGTCCCCACTGCTTCTAATAACTGTGTGTAGCACCAACGCAAATCTCGTATCAGTTCCTCTTTCCCTGTTCCCGTAATCAAATCCTTTATTCATGCATTTTCTGACATATACTAGGTTTTCTGGCTTGGTTCAGCAATGACGAAGTAGCTGTACAGTAACAAAACAGTGCTGTCTTTGTTCTGAAAATGTGAAGAAATGAAGATGTATAATCTTGAAATAAGGAAGTTCACAACTGAGAAGGGGGCCAGGCACACACATGAGCTGGGTTGAATTTACCAATGCTGCTTAGAAAGAGAGCAAAGAAAGAAAATGAAATAATTTCTTGTTTTGTTTTGCCACCTCTTAAGTGACCCAAAACCTAGCAGAGGTGTTTCTGTGGTTAAACTGATGGTACTCATCTGCCTCTCATATGTTTGCCTTTCACTCTCCCGCTGTCTGTTCCCTCTCCCACGCTACACGTGCTTGTCCTGCCAGTCAGGGTCACAAGGAGCCCTGATCAAGTTATTTCTCCTGTGTAGCATCACGTCTTTAATTGGTATTTTGAACAGGAAATCATCCCCCATGCTGTGCTTCTCTTAGGACAACCTACTATGCTTGTTCCGTCACGTGGGCCTCTCCAAAAACAGCCCAGTTGAGCAGTGTGTGTGTGCTCTAAGGAGACCTTAACTTTACCTCTTCCCAGGTGCTTTTTCAAACCCTAGTAATTCACCATGCTGGTAGAAAGCAAAATTGAAGTACAAAGCGTTATCCCTCCTGTGTGAATCCTTGGGGCAGGATGGTGTAGCCTATGCACTTTCCATTTGGATGTCCCCATTTGCCTTATATTTCTGGGTTGGCCACCATATCTCTGGAAGTGTTTGAGGAGGGGCAGATCATCTGCCACAAAGGTGTCACTGCTGCAAGGTGCAGATGGGATGGAGTAGGCAGGTACCTACGAGCTGGGGACAAACCTCAGCTCCTGCCTGGAACTGGTGGAGCCCAGTCTTGAGCTGGGGAGGTGGGGGGAGAGAAGGTCTGTTTTACTTGCTGGTAACCTTGCAAAGTCTACACAGACATTCGAGACATGCAGCGGGCAGGAAAGGGGAATGCAGAGCAGGTGGAAACCAGATGTGAGCATGGTTCGTTTGAAAGTTTGTGCACAGACCTGTGGGGTATTGCTTTCTCTGCTCTTTCGAGTCCACCCCATGAACTACCCCACAGCATGTGCACTAGTGGTACAATTGATTCCCTTGGGAAATTTGGCTTCTCCGACTATCTGATGGTATGTGTGGTCTGCTCCGTGTCCAGTTGTGATTCTGTCCTGGCAGGGTGTGCTCTACCATGGTTGGGTGCTCTAGATCTGGCTCTGAAAGGGGGAAAGATCTGCCTTCCCAGAGAGTCCTGGACGCTGCTTTTGGGGAGAAACATGCGATTTGGCTAGAGTGCGGTGAGCCTAATGGGGAAGGAAGGTAGGGCCAGCCTGAAGAGGGACGCAGCTGCCCAAGAAACTGGCTGGAGACTCCCTTGAGGAGCAGAAAATGGATGCAGAGCCAGGTCACAGAAGAAAGGGACACCTGGAACAGACTATATTGAATTCACAGTGGTCTAGAAGGCTCAGTGAAGCCAAGCCTAAAAGAAAGGACTTGTGGTGTCCCAGCAGTGCTTTGCAGAGCGGGTCCCCAACTTCTCCGTCTGGAGGGATGTGTTGCCATAGTGAATCCTGTTTCCCAGATTTTCCTTCATTGGTGGGAGCGTCATGAAACATGGGGCCACCTTCTGCTCTTTCCCATGTCTTTGGGGTCCTTTGGGTACTGCAGGCCTACTTTCTCAACCAGGGTGGTTTCCCTGCACGTTCCCCATGGGAAGAGCCATCAGTGCTGTCGTGACGCTGGAATTCATTATGAGACAACTGTGACGACTGCAGGAAATAAACAGTGGGAGCAGATGGGCTTCCAGAGACCAGAAATCCCATTTCTCTATGAACGTCCTCAGTAATTAGAGCCACACTAAAACAAAGGAAGGAAGAAAGAAATGCTGAAGGCTGAGGGCAGCCTGTAGGGAGAATTGCCTTAACACATGAGTGAGCCTTTTCCGGTGGCTGTGGCATGGTGTGTACCTGCAGGAGCTGTACGTGAATCACCTGATATGCTCTTTGCTTCATTTTGCTGTTACTCATTGAGCTGTTGTGTGAAGATTTCCACACCGCCACCCCAAAGCATGGATATCTTTCAGGGCTTTGCATTTCGTCGGCTCAGTACTGTGACCCAGTTACCCGATTTAACAGGGACGTTTTGTTCTCTTTTAAGGGCATTGTTGTGAAAATATTCTTTTTGCTTCTTTGATATTGAGGCAGTAACTCAACTCCATTCTTCTTCCCTCTGTCCCATCGCACTCTGTCCATCTGTAAACCCTGTTGTTCTGTGCTGAAATACCTTGGCCGCAGCAAAGATTACGTCTTTAAATATGGTACTGAGCAATGCATAGAAGATAGGGTAACTGGAGAAGGCTGTGGAGAAGTAATGGTCATCTAAGGCATTAGGGATTGCTCATAGCAAACCCTTTTGGCTCCAAACCTTACACGGTCTGACTGTCTTGCGCCAAAGGGGCTGTGGATTTGTTGCCTGCCCTCCAACTGAAGTCCTTATTCAGTCCAAAATAGCTACTGCTCTTCCCTGGGGTTAAGGCATCGTGGTTTTGCTGAGGGAGAAGCCCACCAGGTCTGGATCAGCATCAGCACAATTACGGCTACAGTCAGGAGGAGAGTAGCAAAAGCTGATGTGGTTTGTGCTCTACTAGATTGAGCTGGTGTCTTCTTTTAGGAGAAGAGAGAGCTCAGGTGGTCCTGACAGATGTCAAATGGGATGTGAGGGCTCATAGTAGTAAAGGAAGAAGATGCAAGATCTAGGCGTGGGATACAGATTGGACTAGTGCCTGTAAATAATGAGATCCAGCTGCTCAGAGTAAACTATTGAGTAGGCAGGTAGTTACAGCTGGTCAGGAAGTTTTTCCAGCCAGTTTTGATTTTTTCTTAGAAGGAATATTAGAATTTTATATGTAAACAATTGCCATGGTTCAGTTTTGTATTTTCCACGTCAATTTTGAGTTGTGCTGGAAAATGAAAAACTGAAAACCTAAAAGCTACTTTATTTTTTTATTTCTTATGAAAGGCCTGAATGTTCCCAGGTTAGGGAGTCAATTTTCCAACCACTTTTACTGAAACTGGTTGTAACTTGCTGATTTCCTAGAGGTGACATTTGTGTCTCCCATGGGGGCTAAGACATACAGTGACACCCTGTCTTGATTTGAGAGTGTCCTGTCCTGGGTTTGCTCCCTGAGAAGTGGCAGATCACCCTAAAAGCCCCTTGAAATGTGCTCTAGCCACCACTCAGCCACAAACTCACGCACCTAGCTTTGAACTGCCAGTGCAAATGGGAGTTGGTTTAAACAGTTCCTTGTTTGTAGCGATAAATGGAAAAGTAGAGTTCCAAAATATGCAAAGATGCAAAATAATCCTGGCAGTGGGTAGTTAATCAGGCATTAAAACAGACGACTGAGTCCAGGCAGAGATTAGACAGTTGCTCTTTAATCAAAGCAATTGAGCTCATGTATGACTGCTAATAACAGTGCTTTTCAACCTGGAATTGGAGTTAGAAAAGCAAAGTTTTCCTGCACTTCCATGAATATTACTATTAGCTGTGCAATGATCTGGAAGCATTCTCTTTAACCACGGCCTGGGATCAGGTGCTGTCAACTGCCTGTTCCTGATAAAGCAACAGTAAAATAGAAAGATGTCCAGTCTGGCCTGGTCCATCACATTGCAGGAGCCACAGTGAACCATTGCTTCTGAAGGTTAATCGCTTGCCAGGGCTTGCTACCCCAACCCTGCTGCATTGGTCACTGTGAGGACGATGCTCTTTCTTACCTGAACAGCTCTGGCAGTGGCCAGGTACCTGAGCCTGAAAACCATGCCCCCCCCAGCCATCTGGTTGTGTGCAATGCCCAGACTTTGCCACGCTCACAGCCGGATGGTGGTTTGGTGTGTAAGATGGGAGCTCAGCCCCAGAGAACCTCTCCCCCCTCCCTTGGGCTGTGGATCATGCTTTATGTAGACTCTGAGGCTCCATCACAAAATGTAGGTGTTGCTGTTGGGGGGCACAGCAAAGAGCTGGGCAGACCAAAAGGACCAAAACCACCTTGAAAGCATCAGTACTAAATACACAGCAGTCCCAGCTGCTGTGTAATGGAGCTGTGCAGATGTGAGAGCATGGGATTAGCAGGGCCCTGAGCTCCTTGCTGTCAGGATTTAAAGATGGATTTGAGCTGTGCAAGGCAGCTGCCCTTGTGGCTGGTGCTCGGTTTCTCCTTGCCTCCTGCCCTGAATGCCAACTAGTTTCACTTCTCACCAGGCTGCCTCTGCATGAGCACCTCTCTTCCCAGCTCTGGCAAGGTCTCTGCTCGCCAAGCAGAGCTGGTGCTTACTGGACCTTGCTGGACCCTCATGGGTACTTACTCAAGCAAAACTGTTTATGGCACTAGGAAGCTTGCCAGGTCTTCAGGAAGCGTCACCAGGTTTGCACTTCCAGCTCTGCATGGTCACTGAGATAAATTGCAGCCCAGACTATCTGGTCTAATGCATGGACAGAGCGGTTGTTACCAGCCAAGTAAAGGTAGTGGTAGATACTGAGTTCATTTTTTGCAGTTTTCAAAGGTTTCGTAGCTTGGCGTTTGTTCTGGGTGTGATAGCAGGTCAGGCAGTCACAGATTGGCTTTGTTTCTCTCTGAGCTTGGAAAACTTCTTGTCAAAACCTGGTTGCAGTCTATGCCTTTTGACTTCAACCCACTGTATTTCCATGACAATCCAGGTGTGCTGGGGACATTTCTCATTTTCCAGTATGAGAGAGCCTTTTCTCCATCCTAGCATTATGCCAGTAGCAAGGAGTGCTTGTTGGAGGCACTGTCTGCTGATGGGTAGTGAGTAGCTCGCTGGCTGTCCTGGCGCTCTGCTCTTAAGTTTGGCTTTCCTTGATGTTAATAATCCTCACTGCTTTCCAGCTAGAATATTGCTGCACATTGTGGGCCATACGGAGTGTTAGAAAAAATAAAGCACTCGGGAATTGGCCCAGTCACATGAAGCTTAATTGATCTTAATCTGAAAATTCACCATTAAGTAAAAGGAGGCAAAGATATTTGCAAGGAAGCCACCTTGCTGCTTTCCATGCTAAAAAGCTATGAAATTAAGGAGAGAAGATGCGCGTGCGGACAGATGAGAGAGCTACTGGGTGGAAGCAGGGAGATAGAGAGATCTGCAGGTCGTGCTCTGACACCCTGCCCCTCTCTGTGGTGATGGGCGACAGTATCCACTCCTTGTTAATTGATGATCCGTGTTGCTCTCAGGACTGAAGGCCAACCAGAAAGCATGCTGAAAACTGGCCAGCCACAAAAATGGCCATTCTGGGTTGATTTCTGTTGTGTTAGGATGAAAACAAACAACCTATGAATGAAAATATGTGAGGGAGCTGGGGCAATCAGTGGCAGCGCAGGGGAGAGACTGCTAAGTAAAAGCAGACTGGTGGTGGTATCTGCACCCAGTGAGAAATCACTGCCTTCTCCGTTAAGAGTTAACACTGGATCAGCACGATCCCTATTTTTAACTGTCTCCGATGTTTCCTAGCAGCCTGCTTTGACTGGGTTGTGCTGGAGCCCTGCCGTAATGTTTCTGCCATTGGGGAAAAGAGGAATTCCTGTGCTGGCCCGGGAGCTGCAGGACATTCCCAGCATGTCCTGCTTCACTCACTGTCTTTTCCAACGCTTCTGTCTGGTTACCCTTCCAAAATTTCCGAACAATTAAAACTCCTTGGAAGGCAGGCCTGGATTATATTGCAAGAAAGGAGGCTGACTGCAAGCACAGTCAGCAGTGCCAGCGTCGAACTGTGCAACAATGCTTGGAGCAGTTTGCCCTCCGATGGCCAGTTGGAGCTTGCAGCTCCTGCTCTCCGTCGCTGCCACAGAGGTTTTCCTTTGGCTCAGATGGCTCCAGAGTCTGGATTATTGCGTTGTGCTCCTTGCCCTGTGCCTTTACTTCATCCTGAGCATAATCTGTCAGGAACGGAGAGCAGGGAGTTTGCTGGAGCAAAGCGCTCTCGGGAAGAGTGCCCAGCACCTTCTCCTTCTCCAGCAGCATGCTTCCTTGAAGGCAGTTTTGGCTTCTTGGGGATACTGTAGGCCTGTTCTGCATTTCACAGTTTGGTCACTTGTTTGCGGTTTGTTGAGGCTCTTGTCTAAGCTACAGAACACCCCGAGCTGCTACGCTTTGATGAGAGCATCTGACAAGCATTTGCAGGCTGAAGGACCATTAGAAACAAGCACACTGGACGTGTCTCCTTCATGGTTCCTGTTGTGAGGTCGCTCCTCCACTCAGGGGATAGTTCCCTTGAAGGTCCCATACCTTTGAGCAACCCCACATCAGGGTGTGCTAGTAACTGGGGGGAAGAGAGCGGATTGCCCTGGCATGGACACGGGACATGTCAGCCAGCCCTGGGCCCTGCTGGGCTGCTGGTATGGGAGCTCCCCCTGCCCTGGGAAAGCCCACAGACTGCTCCTGTTGTCTCTTGCAAACCACTCCACAGACCAGAGCAAAGCAGAGAGCATAGACCAAGGGACCAGCCATGGAACAGGCACTCCCCAATAGTCAGCTTTTGACAGGGATGAGGAGGAACTGATTTGGAGGGGGCATATTTTTGTTCTCCTCTCTGGAAGAGGAAACAGGATCAACAGAACCATGAAGAAAAACACAATGAAAATAGAGAATTAGTTTGCTCTTTATCAATGTTTTTCATGGTAAAACAAAAGAGTAAATACAAACTCCTGGTTTCTGCCGTCTTGTTTTTAAGTACTCTTGTTTTTAAGTACTTTCTTGCTTGAAGCTTAGAGTTTCAGATGTTTAGGTAGAAGAAAGAGGTAGATAGGCTGATTTCTCCTCCATCCCATCTTGAATGACATCCAAGTAACAAACAGGTATGAAGCTCTGACTGCTTCTCTCCTTCATCCCTCTGTCAGAAAACTGTTCTTCTACTTTACGTGTTGAATTTTTTGGGCCTTTTTTTTTTCCCAGCACCTTCGGTAGATTTCCAACTGGTAGATTTCCAACCAGCTATCCCTGCAGCCCCCAGCTATCTGCAGTGGACTTCTAGACAGCAATTCTCACCCTAGTGACGTATGGAGTCCCCAGCCCCGCTCTCCAGAAGACAAAACTCAAAAATCTGTCCATTAGTACCAGCAATATCCAGAGTTGAATTTCTTGGTCTTTGAACGGCCGGTAGTTACTGTGCTGTGTCCATTGCAGCAAGTGTGGAAAGCCATATGATTTTAATGACAGTGTATCCGTTGAAGTCTCTGGTTTGTGGGACGTTGTGATCATTTCCTCTTTCTCCCAGATAACAGAAATGCAGAGTAAGAGAAGTTCCTTGGCCGTTGCTGGGTGGACACTTTGAATATCTCATTTAATTTACTAGATAATGATCACATTTATGGAACAGCTTGTTTCAATTTTCTCATTGTCACTAACCGAGATGATAGCTTATTTAATCCACTTCTGCACCACTTCACAGACAATGAGAAATGTGGGAAGGAAAGTCATTCAGGGGAGCATGTAGAGCCCCCGCGTAAGCAGGCTGATACAGATGAACCTGCAGTGAGGAAGCCTCAGGTTTCTGATGAAGGTTACTAATATGAAGCCATGTGAAAATGAATAATTTTGCAGGGCCTGTGCTGTTGTCCATTCAGGGAGAGCCATCGTAGGTCATTCCGACTGGTTTGCTGGCATCCAAGAGAAGTGTCAGGATTGTCCTCGACACCCTGTATCCCATGCTGCTGGACCTGCAGTGGCTAAATCACATGCCAAAGCTTTTTCCCCTTAGACGGTAAGAAGTCTCTGCTGACTGTCAAAAGACTGATATATTGTCTAATAAGAGGACTGAAACAAATGATGAATGAGATCAGAGATGAATTTGTCCTAATACTAATACGTTATTTGTCAGAGCACAGAGTGTTTCCGCTGATTCTGAAAGAAATTTAATCCTCTGCCACTGAGAAGGAAATGGGTTTGTAAGTCTGAGGAAGGAATGCATCATAATCCCAGAAGAAATACGCAGTGATTCCTGGCACTGGAGATTTGGCAGAATTTTGGGGTTGAAGTGGAACAGGAGGAGCTTTAGCTAGTAGATTTCAGCAAAGGCAAATGGGTGAAAGACACTTGTGATCTCTTGTCTGTCTCTAAGCTGTTGTGTCTGCTTTCATATCCTCACGCATGTGATGGGAGCAAGACTAATTATCTAGTGGTTTTACATGGAAGAGAGCAAGGTGTCATGCTGCTAAGCCTTCTTCCCTCCATCAAAGTGCACTTAAAGCCCTACTATGGGAAATGATAGGGTCCTGACTTCATAATCAGCCATGGAAGAGAATCACCTGATGGTCCAAAGGGGACTCCCAGGGACCTTTGACATCTTCTACTTATTTGCCCAATGTGACAGATGGTGAACAAACCCACCAGCTGTCCACATCAGAGCAGAAAGAATATGACTGAAGGATTATATCCACATGTATGCCTTCAAGAAATACCACCTTTTCTGGAGGCTTATGCAGACCCCTAGAGTAAAGTAAAATTATTCCTCTTATTTCAGTTGGCTTCTAAAGAAGGAGGTGCACAGAAGGGGCCTGGAGTATTTAGACATTCAGCTGTCTTTGATGGTTTCTCCCTAGGACATTCTGGAGAGCTCAAATGAAAAGCCAGGTGTGCATTGCAGGGGGATTTGTTTTTCCAAATGGAAATCATAAGACAAGAAAAAAGACTGTCTTTTCAAAAGCAAGAAAGTCTTTGGATTCCAGTTGTAATTCAGACTGTCAGTCTTTCTTGCATCCATTATATAAAATAGCTGCTTGACCTGTAGCTGTTTAAGAATCATTCTTAAAATACTGTATTAAGTACCAGCATCAGACCTGTGTCTAAGAAGTCCTTTATGATGGGCTGTCCTGCCTTCAAATCCTACTCATTTTATGCTAATTGCTGACAAGTCATAATTTTCCGGTAAACCACTCAGAAAAAGCTTCATGCAGATATTAATGATATAATAAATCTTTGAGAAGTCACTTAGAATGAGATACGAAAAGCAAAGGCGTTTGCCTTTGGGATTTGACTGTACTGGCTTCTAGACAATGAGTATGAATTCTTTGTGTAGATGGTGGATTTTTAATCCCCAAATCACAGTGATGAGTCAAGTAGTTACCTACGGGATTGGCTTGGTTAGGATGGGAGTGCCTGGGTTGCAACTTCTGTCTGGACTTAAGGATAGGCAACTGCTGGAGAGGGTAGAGCAGAGGGCTACAAAGATGATACGGGCCCTGGAGCACCTCCCTTATGAGAAAAGGCTGAGGGACTTGAGTCTTTTTAGTCTGGAGAAGAGAAGGCTGAGGGGGGATCTGATCAATGCTTATAAGTACTTAAAGGGTGGGTGTCAAGAGGATAGGGCCGGTCTTTTTTCAGTGGTGCCCAGGGACAGGACAAGAGGAAAAGGGGACAAACTTGAATATAAGAAATTCCACCTAAACATGAGGAGGAACTTCTTAACTTTGAGGGTGGCAGAGCACTGGAACAGGCTGCCCAGGGCAGTGGTGGAGTCTCCTTCTCTGGAGACATTCAAAACCCTCCTGGACATGTTCCTGTGCAATCTGCTGTGGGTGGACCTATTTTGGCAGGGGGGTTGTACTAGATGATCTCCACAGGTCCCTTCCAACCCTATGTGATTCTGTGAATGTGGTGCCCAATTCCCACCAACTTTGGTAGCTGCCAGGCAGCATATTCACTTAGGTTCCTTTGATGAGTCTAAGCCGTTACCCCTCGTACCTCTCATTGCATTTCTGCTGTCAGCCTTACGGGAGGGTTGACTGCAAGTTGTGTGACACAGAGGGGTGGCCTGATAATAAATGGTACGCTCAGACATGCCGGGGATGTTACTGCTGCTGCGTTCGGAAATTGTCAAACTGCACCCGGGTCCAGGAAGGGCGGTGTTGAGAGGAATTGCTGGCCGGACCACCTAGCTAACAAATAAATCCTCAAGTGCATTAGCTCTGCAGTCACACATCTGCTGTCCAATGGCGAGTGGGGGAAATTCTACAGAGTGAGCTTGTTCCAGGCAGCTTTAGTCTTATTATTTTTTGGAGGAAACCCAGGAAAAGTTATATTGGAAAGCTGAAAGCTATTATGGCCGGATAGCTGCTAAGCGACTTGGTATGTGCCCTTGGGGACCAGCTCTCCCAACTTTATGAAAAACGATATAATCTGATTCTCTGGTTTTGTGTCACTGCAGGCCCAATGTGGTGTTGTCTATGAAAGGATCGTGATGCTCAGCAGTTGCTGTAGTATTTCCATTCTTTTTTTTGTGGGTAGGACAAAAAGGGAAATGAGCAAGAAAATGGTAAAAATGTAAAGTACATTATTGACTTTCTTCTTCTTGGAGTCCAATAAGTTGCTGGACACTGTAGATTTTTCAGTCCTTTCAGTTACTCAGGGAACTTCTACCATCACTCGTGGATGTTTAAAGAGAAGAAAATGGGATTTTTTTCTGTCTGCTAATGAATTGATAGTGATCAGCACACAATCTTCGGGGCAGCTAGTGGGCATCACCAAGTCCCATGGGCCTCTCCTTCCCCTGCTTACCACCACACCACTTGGTGTGTCTGTTGAGCTGTGAACTTGGGGCAAGCACTCCCACTGGAGAGGACATTTGCTGACATCTTGTCTCAAGTCTGGAACAAGCTGAGGGTACATTTGGGAGGAGATGTTGAAGCATGAGGGAACAGCCGAGCTGGGACTTGAGCTTTGCTTCAAGGGAAAGAGGCAGATAATCAGTTCTTACAAATAACTAAACCCATAGGATTGAACTGGTTAGGAGCTGATGAATATCTTCTTCATCCTTCCTCTTCATTTGAAGGAGCAGGCCATGTTGCTTTTGACAAGCTATGAGCACCTTTAACTTTCGGGGAAGGCTTGGTTGTCTACGTGAGCCCAGGGTTGGTACTGGTTGAAGAGCACCAGGTGGCTGGAAAGAGGATGAGAAGATCCAAGCCAGTGGTATCTGTTACTCAAGATGACTGTGCAGCATTCCCCCTCCACTCAGCCGCAGTGCAAGTGCTCTGTGTCCCGCCTGGTGAAGTCATTAGGAGGGACCTGCCAAAGCCTCCATATAGCTCTTACGTCCGCTTTGTGTCCATGAGCCTGGACTGAATCATCTCCCATTGCAAGTCCTGACAAAAAGTCACTGTGATTCAAGAGATCCCAGGAGTGAGGCAGCTGGGCTTGCTGGCTGAGGAGAGCCACCAAACAAGGGATGGTTTCTTCTTCCCACCATGCTTCTTATCCTGGTCTGCTCACAAGCAGGTATGATCTAGAGCAAACGGGTGTTTGCTCTCAGATGTTCTCTTAGGCTTAAGAAGGGTAAGGAATGAATAGAAACCAGAAGAAAAGGATGAGAATAAGGAGGAGGGAAGCCATTTTGGCCAGGTAGGCTATGCAGCCACCTATGCAAAATCTCTTCCCATCATCCCTGTCACACAAAAGAAATTCCAGTGCTCTCCAGAAAACTGGTGAAAGGTGCACAGAACAACAAGCAGAGGTTGGAAAGCTTTGTTAAATGCACTGATGGGCAGTGCCCGATACAAACATTGTCTTTTCTGCTTCAGAAGATAATGTATGGTATTGGGAGAGCAGTGCTACATCTCAGCCTGTGCTGTGGTGGAGCACCTTGGGGAGAAGAGTTTGTTGGAGTAAGGAAGATGACTGGGGGTGTTGGTTTGTTGCAGTAAGGAAGTATTTGAGCATGGTGGACACCATGAGCATTTCAGAGTGCCACGGTCATACCAGGGGGCTTTTACTGTTGCATCTGGTCAAAGGACAAGCCAAGATGAAACTGTGGTGGCCTGAAGTATGTGGTAGCTGCTTCGTCTCCCCTGTGACATGAGTGGGTAAAGAGGAAAAGGAAGCTGTTAGCCAGCCTGCACCTCCTAAGCATGGTTATTTTGTTGTGTCTTTAGCAGACTAGGCAGCAAGACTACAAGACTAATGATTAGTCCTTTGAAGTTCCTAGTCCTCTCCCCACGCCGGTGCCTTATGCTTGTGGCTGTTTGAGGCTGAACGACATCTCTGTGCGTGCAAGGAGCTGTCATGCTGTCATGAGCTAGTTAGAACAGGCAGTTAATGCTTGATTTTACATTATAACCCATTTTTCCCCCCCCACACCGACTGTACATGTCTCGTCATGCCCAGGCTGTATCATTTCCGTTTGTTTCCACTTATTACATCTCTCTTTGGCTGGACTTGCTTCCTCACCACCCGCTGAGCACACGTGAAATTTCGGTTGTGCCCAGAGCTGTGCAGACTTGTAGGGCTGAGTTTCTGAGAGCTCGCTCCTCTCTGCACCAGCCAGGCTGGTCCCAGATGAAGAGACAGCGCGGGCTCAGCAAGGCTTGGGTGGCACCAAGCCAGCCAGCCAGCAAAGCCAACAGCTTGCCACTGCTCATAGTAGGTGTGGTGTGATTAACAACAAAGGTCTCAGAACAAATGAGTAATCTCCCTTTCAGTCCCAGCTCTTTTGCCTTTTGTTATTAAAAAATAATAATAATAATTCCTTTGCGCTCCATCGCTGAGCTCCTGAAGGCCACTAAATGGCCCTTTGCAATTGATTGCCACCACATATCCTTATCATCAGTGTGGCTCCAGCTGAACCTAGAGCCTCCCCACGTGCCTAAGACAACAGGGATGTCCCGGGGTGTCACTCATCACAGCAAATGGGGCACATTTCCCCATTTTCCAGATGGTGGATGTGGCTTGTCCAGAGATGGAAAAGAAGCCTGAGGTAGAGGCTGGTGCTTAATTCTGATCCCTTGAGCCCTAGACGAGGACTTTTAAACTTCTGACCACCCTTTCTCACTTGATCTGGAAAAGCAGCAAAGTGCATGTCCAATGTTAGGCATGGAAGTAGTTTTGTTGCTGATTTGTAAAGCTTGCTGATCACCAGATACCTGAAAATCACTCCTTTTAAGGTGTCCCAATTTAAGACTACAAAAATAAAAGAACTTAGTCCATTTAGATTGTTTGGCAAGTGATTTAAATATTCTAGGAGCAAAGGCCGAGCTGTACAGCTCTTTTAAAAGAAAGTGCTGTTAGAGTGCAAGGATATACATCCTTCACAAAAAATCCCATGACAGGTTTTTATATATTTGTCTTTCCCTTCCCCATTGATGTGTTGCAGATAACTAATAAGCTGGTAAGGCTGATTATAATAGATCCAAAAATAAGACTCAGAGAGATTCCCCGCAGCCCGTATCCGACAGGTCTTGTCACTTGGATGCATTTGTAAAAAGCTGGTTTGTCTCTCCCCTTGACAGATGCTTTGATGAGCTAATCGTCTCATTTCCGTGAACTGCACATCTGTAAAAACAAAAGGGGATGAGACTCGAACGAGTGACTAAGCCCTGTTCTTGTTTGCATTGTTTCATTACTATTATTTGAGTGGAGCTGGTATTCCTCCTGTGGAACCTGCCATGCCCCGCGCTGGCTGACAGGTGACATGCACACATGCTATTTCGAGCAGATGACTTCTCTTGGAAGTTCTGCCTCACCCAGAAGGCCAGGAGAGGCTTTGTCCCTGCACGGGTGATGGTCTGTGACACCCCAGGAGCAACCAGCCTTGGCTCAGCCAGCCACTCGTCTCATGCATGTGTTGCTCTGACTTAGGGGGCAGATAGGAAGGGCAAAGCCAGGGAGGGGACAGTGATGCTGAGGTTCCCAGGAGTGACAGATGCTCCTCTCCATTTTCTGCATCAATGGTCATCCCCACCATTCAATCTCCACACAGGCCACAAGCAGCAAGATGTCCTCATTGTGGAGCAAGTGCCAGCCAGGGACAGGGGTCAAGACCCTGCCAGGACTTTTCTGCTGGGGCCATCAACTTTGTGGGGTCACCTGCTCCAGGAGGCAGTAGCTCTCTCATGCACGTTAGCTTGGGCAGTAGCTGGATGCAAAATAGGTGGGTTCCTGCCTTTGTCCTTGCCAAGTTATAGTTTCCCCCATTATGTTTTCAGTGTTGTGCCCAGTGGCTAGTGAGGTACAAAGATGAACAACTTCTTTGGGCTTTTCTGTACATTTTCTGTACGTTATCTTTACATCGTGGAAGCTGAAGCACCTAGGATTCCCAGCTCCCATGGACTGCAAACGAACTAAGGGCAGTTCAGTGGCTCAATCTGATGCTGAAAGTCCTGACATCCTTTCTCTGCATGAAGCTCTCCAGCCCATGTGTTCATTCTGGAGAAGGATCACAACAAAGAAATTTAGTGCGATTTAACTAATCTGCCTTTGCTTTTCACCACTAGTTAATTTAAATGGAATTTGCTGCATGTCTCTTACTAGGCAGTTGCGGTTTTTCCCTTGCTTTCCTGGTTTTCCTCTTTAACTTTGTGGTCCTGGGTTTCATTTCCTTGTTTCAGTGTTATCAGGATTAATTTTGTGGCAAACTAAATTGCAAGTATATCAACTAGGGGGAAAAAAAAACTTCGCATCTGGAAGTTTGTATATTTTTTTTCTTTAGGTTTTTGTGGAGTGGAGCTGTGATGGAGGAAGAGCAGATAAAATGATCCTTGAGTGCAGGGAGGAACATGCCCAGCTACTGAGATGGGCAGGAGCATTAAATCCTGGTTGGGTTGTAAATTCTCAGAAGTTTCTTTCCTTTTTTTAGTTCAAACTTGAATTTAGGAGAATGACACATTGTGTGTCCCCTGCCTCTGCCTGTCCGGAGACATTTATTTCAAAGCAAGAAGGTTTTTGCTCTGAAGTGGAAGTTTAAAGGGAAATTATCAGGTACTTTCTAAGCCAGTTTTGCATCTTTGTTACTGCTTTATCTGTAGTAATTTGAAATGCTGGGGGTGGAATGTTTTTTGGTGCAATGCCAGCAGAAAAGTAAAGCCCAACTTTAACTCTTGGGCTTCTCTTGTCATGGCTTTGTACCTTAGGATCATGTTCTGTGGAAAATAAAACTTATTTACACTTCTCTGGCGAATACGAAGGGAACTCAGAACGCATGTGTGTTTGCCTGATGGTGGACACAGAGCTCTGTGGACAGTTATTTTCGCAGGCCCAGGGTTGGTGTGGCAGGGGATCACGCTGGCAGAAGTCGATGGGGTGCAGATGCAGGGATATGGTTGTTCTCTTCCTGCCGTGACGGGGCTTTGGGATGTGATTTCCTTCAGTGGGAGTCGTGGCAAGCAGAGGAGCTCACACTGCCCTTATTGAGGTATTTCCTGAGTCTGAGTTGCCGGCTGGACACTTGGCATGTATGCGTTAGCCAGAGGTCCTCGGATGCAGGGTGCTGGTACGGGACTGTCCCAGTCCAGAAAAGGGGTGTGCAGAAGTGATTTGCACCGTGAGTAACCAGCCTCAGTGAGGCTCCTGCCTCCGTGTTCATGGATCAGCAATGGAACATGGCTTGGGGGTTGCTTTTGCTGTACAAATAGTTCCTGCTCTTTTTTTTTTTTTTTTCCCCTTTTTATTTCTTTTTTAAATTAAACGTATCAGCACCAGTGCATGGAAACTGCGCTGTGGGCTAACGTCGCTGCCAACATTGCTGCCAAGCAAGGGTTAAAGCGTGGCCATTCCCCTCTTCCATTTCCTTACTAACAGCTTTCAGATCTTGGCATCTATCAAAATAGATGCCGGAGCCAAAAACTAACAAAGGTGGAAATGGTGGCTGCAGGGCAGGCCGCTGTTTCCTGTAATGCGATCTCAGGCCGAGCAGATACGGCTCCGGCTGCAGCCCCTGCTTGTGCCGGAGATGTTTCCAGGGAGCTGCCACTGTACCCAAGGCTGGAGCAACGCAGGGAAGCATCTGTGCAACCTGGAAACAAAACCAGACCAGGCAAGGACAGATGTATTACCTAAAAGTATAGGTTTGGACAGATTATACATTAAAATATGTTATGGGTAGGAGTTATAGGGGTTATCTGTCCCTTGGGAGCCAGCTTTAGCTTACAGAGGAGTGTGGTGGGGAAAGGCAACTGGTTTAAGTAAAACACCTCGGCCACCCCATGTGGTGGATAATGAAGGAAACAGCCCAAGCTCCAGATAAATGCAGTTGCCTCCATCCTTTTTCTTGACCCACCAGCAGTCACAATGGCCAATGGTTTAGTAGGGGTTGAACAGGGACCTTGGTTGGGTGTAGTTCTTCTGTTGGTTTAATGGTCATGTAGAAACATGGTGGCTATAAATGCCAGGCTGGTGGTGCCCCTTGGTAGAGGTGTGGGAGGAAGAGGCAGCAGTAGCAGGACTTTGCTGCTCACTAGCAGCTGTAGCGTGGCTGAGCACTGGCATAGACTCATGGCAGCTTCTTCTGGACGTGCTCGGGTGTTAGGGTGGCATCATGGGTGCCTCCTGGTTGCTTATTCTCTACTCTGTGCCCCTTTCTGCTGAGAGACAAAACTCTGGAAGAGCAAGAGTTTGGTGGGGCTACATCTGAGCTGCAGAAGTGTAGGGAAAGGCAGTTACTTCTGATCCTTGAGGCGTGTGATGAGGGGATGCTGGACTCCAGAATCCCCTTTGAGGACACTGGAGGCCCAGCTTGTTAGGCTGTAAATGAAAAGGGTGTGTGATTTCGTAAGGCACATTGAGGCTTGTGGAGGAAGCTTACCTAAGCCAATTAGCAATGTACATGTGCCTTGGTATGCATGAATCCTACCAGTGGTGTTGAGGCTTTTAAAGCCAAATCTGATATGTTTTGAACACTCTTGGAAATAGGAAGGTATGCAGCTCTCCTTTGAAAGTGCTTTGTGCTGGAATATTAACTCAATTTTAAAGGGGTTGCCAACACACGTAGCTCCACCAGTAGAAATGGAGGGGAGTTTACACCAGTTACGTTGGTGAAGAATGGTGTATAGACAGACATTAAATTTTAAATCAGGCTCATTTGGACTTATTTAAAGTTGATTAAAAAAAGGTTGCTGTTGAACCACAATAAACCACTGTCATATAAAGGAAGCAATAGAAATTAATCAAGTAGGTAATAAGCTGGATCTGGAACACCCAGGTTGCATCTCTGCCCGTCCAGTTTTCTGTTAGGATCCCTTTTGCATTTCAGACCTTCTCTCTATTATTTTGTCTGTGCCCGTGAAGTCATTTTAGATATCTGTTCTCTAGTGAGCTTGTTTTCTGTGGACATTTACTGAAAATAGTAGCTAACCTCTTATCCCCTAAAGCTTGTGTTCAAATCCTTCCCCATGCAGGGGGGGGAAACAAGCACATTTCTTCTTCACTCTCATCACAGATCTGTAACACGATGCGCGCTCTGCTTGAGACTGCTTGGGAAATAATGGAGGTTAGAAATTCAAGCTCTGTGCATACAGGTTTTTGCATTGTGAAAAGATGAGTGTTCCGATGTCCAGGGCAGCTGAAGGGCAGGTATAAGATGCTGGCATTCTTGCATCTGTGATGGGTTTGATACGTGACCTAAGTTTACTTACTGCTCTTGCCCTAACGCAGTTAAGGCCTCCCTGAGTTTGAAAGGTGCTTTGAGATCTTGGGAGGGCCAGGTCTTTCTAGAAAGACAAAGCATTGCTATATTCACCTTTTCTTTCAAACCTTTTATTATAAATGCCCTCTGTGAGCACCAAATTCACACAAAAAATGTATAAAGCATTAAAAAGTCATTGCAGTCTGTCTCCTTTCCCACACTGATTGCTGGTTTCTCAGTTTTGTACTCAGATTCCATTGCTTGGGAGACACATACATCATGCCAATAGGATCCATAAATATACTTAATCCCACTTTGCTGACAATTTTCTCTTGCTTTAATCTGAATGCAAATGGAATCCCAGTTCATATGAGAAGCCATTGTTCTGCCTGCCTGCATTGGTAGTAATGCCCCCTCTCGAAATGAAGCACCCTACGGTNGGAGCAAAGGCCGAGCTGTACAGCTCTTTTAAAAGAAAGTGCTGTTAAAGTGCAAGGATATACATCCTTCACAAAAAATCCCATGACAGGTTTTTATATATTTGTCTTTCCCTTCCCCATTGATGTGTTGCAGATAACTAATAAGCTGGTAAGGCTGATTATAATAGATCCAAAAATAAGACTCAGAGAGATTCCCCGCAGCCCGTATCCGACAGGTCTTGTCACTTGGATGCATTTGTAAAAAGCTGGTTTGTCTCTCCCCTTGACAGATGCTTTGATGAGCTAATCGTCTCATTTCCGTGAACTGCACATCTGTAAAAACAAAAGGGGATGAGACTCGAACGAGTGACTAAGCCCTGTTCTTGTTTGCATTGTTTCGTTACTATTATTTGAGTGGAGCTGGTATTCCTCCTGTGGAGCCTGCCATGCCCCGCGCTGGCTGACAGGTGACATGCACACATGCTATTTCGAGCAGATGACTTCTCTCAGAAGTTGTGCTCACCCAGAAGGCCAGGAGAGGCTTTGTCCCTGCACGGGTGATGGTCTGTGACACCCCAAGAGCAACCAGCCTTGGCTCAGCCAGCCACTCGTCTCATGCATGTGTTGTTCTGACTTAGGGGGCAGATAGGAAGGGCAAAGCCAGAGAGGGGACAGTGATGCTGAGGTTTCCAGGAGTGACAGATGCTCCTCTCCATTTTCTGCATCAGTGGTCATCCCCACCATTCAATCTCCACACAGGCCACAAGCAGCAAGATGTCCTCATTGTGGAGCAAGTGCCAGCCAGGGACAGGGGTCAAGACCCTGCCAGGACTTTTCTGCTGGGGCCATCAACTTTGTGGGGTCACCTGCTCCAGGAGGCAGTAGCTCTCTCATGCACGTTAGCTTGGGCAGTAGCTGGATGCAAAATAGGTGGGTTCCTGCCTTTGTCCTTGCCAAGTTATAGTTTCCCCCATTATGTTTTCAGTGTTGTGCCCAGAGGCTAGTGAGGTACAAAGATGAACAACTTCTTTGGGCTTTTCTGTACATTTTCTGTACGTTATCTTTACATCGTGGAAGCTGAAGCACCTAGGATTCCCAGCTCCCATGGACTGCAAACGAACTAAGGGCAGTTCAGTGGCTCAATCTGATGCTGAAAGTCCTGACATCCTTTCTCTGCATGAAGCTCTCCAGCCCATGTGTTCATTCTGGAGAAGGATCACAACAAAGAAATTTAGTGCGATTTAACTAATCTGCCTTTGCTTTTCACCACTAGTTAATTTAAATGGAATTTGCTGCATGTCTCTTACTAGGCAGTTGCGGTTTTTCCCTTGCTTTCCTGGTTTTCCTCTTTAACTTTGTGGTCCTGGGTTTCATTTCCTTGTTTCAGTGTTATCAGGATTAATTTTGTGGCAAACTAAATTGCAAGTATATCAACTAGGGAAAAAAAAAACCTTCGCATCTGGAAGTTTGTATATTTTTTTTCTTTAGGTTTTTGTGGAGTGGAGCTGTGATGGAGGAAGAGCAGATAAAATGATCCTTGAGTGCAGGGAGGAACATGCCCAGCTACTGAGATGGGCAGGAGCATTAAATCCTGGTTGGGTTGTAAATTCTCAGAAGTTTCTTTCCTTTTTTTAGTTCAAACTTGAATTTAGGAGAATGACACATTGTGTGTCCCCTGCCTCTGCCTGTCCGGAGACATTTATTTCAAAGCAAGAAGGTTTTTGCTCTGAAGTGGAAGTTTAAAGGGAAATTATCAGGTACTTTCTAAGCTAGTTTTGCATCTTTGTTACTGCTTTATCTGTAGTAATTTGAAATGCTGGGGGTGGAATGTTTTTTGGTGCAATGCCAGCAGAAAAGTAAAGCCCAACTTTAACTCTTGGGCTTCTCTTGTCATGGCTTTGTACCTTAGGATCATGTTCTGTGGAAAATAAAACTTATTTACACTTCTCTGGCGAATACGAAGGGAACTCAGATCGCATGTGTGTTTGCCTGATGGTGGACACAGAGCTCTGTGGACAGTTATTTTCGCAGGCCCAGGGTTGGTGTGGCAGGGGATCACGCTGGCAGAAGTGGATGGGGTGCAGATGCAGGGATATGGTTGTTCTCTTCCTGCCGTGACGGGGCTTTGGGATGTGATTTCCTTCAGTGGGAGTCGGGGCAAGCAGAGGAGCTCACGCTGCCCTTATTGAGGTATTTCCTGAGTCTGAGTTGCCGGCTGGACACTTGGCATGTATGCGTTAGCCAGAGGTCCTCGGATGCAGGGTGCTGGTACGGGACTGTCCCAGTCCAGAAAAGGGGTGTGCAGAAGTGATTTGCACCGTGAGTAACCAGCCTCGGTGAGGCTCCTGCCTCCGTGTTCATGGATCAGCAATGGAACATGGCTTGGGGGTTGCTTTTGCTGTACAAATAGTTCCTGCTCTTTTTTTTTTTCCCCCCTTTTTATTTCTTTTTTAAATTAAACGTATCAGCACCAGTGCATGGAAACTGCGCTGTGGGCTAACGTCGCTGCCAACGTTGCTGCCAAGCAAGGGTTAAAGCGTGGCCATTCCCCTCTTCCATTTCCTTACTAACAGCTTTCAGATCTTGGCATCTATCAAAATAGATGCCGGAGCCAAAAACTAACAAAGGTGGAAATGGTGGCTGCAGGGCAGGCCGCTGTTTCCTGTAATGCGATCTCAGGCTGAGCAGATACGGCTCCAGCTGCAGCCCCTGCTTGTGCCGGAGATGTTTCCAGGGAGCTGCCACTGTACCCAAGGCTGGAGCAACGCAGGGAAGCGTCTGTGCAACCTGGAAACAAAATCAGACCAGGCAAGGACAGATGTATTACCTAAAAGTATAGGTTTGGACAGATTATACATTAAAATATGTTATGGGTAGGAGTTATAGGGGTTATCTGTCCCTTGGGAGCCAGCTTTAGCTTACAGAGGAGTGTGGTGGGGAAAGGCAACTGGTTTAAGTAAAACACCTCGGCCACCCCATGTGGTGGATAATGAAGGAAACAGCCCAAGCTCCAGATAAATGCAGTTGCCTCCATCCTTTTTCTTGACCCACCAGCAGTCACAATGGCCAATGGTTTAGTAGGGGTTGAACAGGGACCTTGGTTGGGTGTAGTTCTTCTGTTGGTTTAATGGTCATGTAGAAACATGGTGGCTATAAATGCCAGGCTGGTGGTGCCCCTTGGTAGAGGTGTGGGAGGAAGAGGCAGCAGTAGCAGGACTGCTGCTCACTAGCAGCTGTAGCGTGGCTGAGCACTGGCATAGAGTCATGGCAGCTTCTTCTGGACGTGCTCGGGTGTTAGGGTGGAATCATGGGTGCCTCCTGGTTGCTTATTCTCTACTCTGTGCCCCTTTCTGCTGAGAGACAAAACTCTGGAAGAACAAGAGTTTGGTAGGGCTACATCTGAGCTGCAGAAGCGTAGGGAAAGGCGGTTACTTCTGATCCTTGAGGCGTGTGATGAGGGGGTGCTGGACTCCAGAATCCCCTTTGAGGACACTGGAGGCCCAGCTTGTTAGGAAACAGGCTGTAAATGAAAAGGGTGTGTGATTTCGTAAGGCACATTGAGGCTTGTGGAGGAAGCTTACCTAAGCCAATTAGCAATGTACATGTGCCTTGGTATGCATGAATCCTACCAGTGGTGTTGAGGCTTTTAAAGCCAAATCTGATATGTTTTGAACACTCTTGGAAATAGGAAGGTATGCAGCTCTCCTTTGAAAGTGCTTTGTGCTGGAATATTAACTCAATTTTAAAGGGGTTGCCAACACACGTAGCTCCACCAGTAGAAATGGAGGGGAGGTTACACCAGTTACGTTGGTGAAGAATGGTGTATAGACAGACATTAAATTTTAAATCAGGCTCATTTGGACTTATTTAAAGTTGATTAAAAAAAGGTTGCTGTTGAACCACAATAAACCACTGTCATATAAAGGAAGCAATAGAAATTAATCAAGTAGGTAATAAGCTGGATCTGGAACACCCAGGTTGCATCTCTGCCCGTCCAGTTTTCTGTTAGGATCCATTTTGCATTTCAGACCTTCTCTCTATTATTTTGTCTGTGCCCGTGAAGTCATTTTAGATATCTGTTCTCTAGCGAGCTTTTTTTCTGTGGACATTTACTGAAAATAGTAGCTAGCCTCTTATCCCCTAAAGCTTGTGTTCAAATCCTTCCCCGTGCAGGGGGGGAAACAAGCACATTTCTTCTTCACTCTCATCACAGATCTGTAACACGATGCGCGCTCTGCTTGAAACTGCTTGGGAAATAATGGAGGTTAGAAATTCAAGCTCTGTGCATACAGGTTTTTGCATTGTGAAAAGAAAAGATGAGTGTTCCGATGTCCAGAGCAGCTGAAGGGCAGGTATAAGATGCTGGCATTCTTGCATCTGCGATGGGTTTGATACATGACCTAAGTTTACTTACTGCTCTTGCCCTAACGCAGTTAAGGCCTCCCTGAGTTTGAAAGGTGCTTTGAGATCTTGGGAGGGCCAGGTCTTTCTAGAAAGACAAAGCATTGCTATATTCACCTTTTCTTTCAAACCTTTTATTATAAATGCCCTCTGTGAGCACCAAATTCACACAAAAAATGTATAAAGCATTAAAAAGTCATTGCAGTCTGTCTCCTTTCCCACACTGATTGCTGGTTTCTCAATTTTGTACTCAGATTCCATTGCTTGGGAGACACATACATCATGCCAATAGGATCCATAAATATACTTAATCCCACTTTGCTGACAATTTTCTCTTGCTTTAATCTGAATGCAAATGGAATCCCAGTTCATATGAGAAGCCATTGTTCTGCCTGCCTGCATTGGTAGTAATGCCCCCTCTCGAAATGAAGCACCCTACGGTTGTATTTAGAATATAAAACCACATTTATTTCATGTTTACATCATCTCTAGACTTCAAAATCCTTCAAGGGCACCCCGAAACATGCCCTCAATTTCTACCAGTTACTAGGCACTGGAGGAAATACTGGAGGCTGTTACGAACAACAGCCGCAAGGCAGAGATCAGGATGTACTGGAGACTCATCTGGCAATGCCAAAAAAAGAAAGCATTGCATTTTAGGAGGGTTTCTGAAGCACTCACCAGCCCAGTAGGCGTGGGGTGGTGGGCTGTCATCGTTGTGACGGTTGAAGCAAGTGGGATCTGCCAAAACTAAGCTGCAGCTCACAATTTTGAGAAGGGCTGTTGCCTCACCACGTTATCCAAAGGTGTGTTCGGTGCGTGGCGGTACATGTCACCCTCATTAAGCTTCGTTAACGTCACGCAGATCTGAAGCTGGTGATTTGCTTCTGGGACCACTGCCATGCCTCGGGGTGCCTGACGGGAGGATTATTTTTGTTCTTTGCAGAAGACACTGTTTTCCAAACGGATCATAAAAAGAAAAATGTGCTCGTAGGTGTTGAAAGAGCAAATGGTTTTGCATTTGACTGCTCTGTGCTTTTTCTAGTTTCTCTGCTCTTTGGAAGCAAGTAGGGGCTTTCATCCCAATTTTAAATTCTGGGTCCTTGTGGACTGGCTCAGTCCTCATAACTACAGCAAGGACTGTGATTTTGGAGGGGAAAGTAATGGAAGGAGTGTACGGTGATTCACAAAACAGACTTTCTGAGGTACTGTCTGCTCCCTTAGCCAAGTTTTCCTTTTTACGTTTTCCTGGGTCTTTTCATTTTTGTTTCTGGTTCGTGAACATTCATGCTCTCATACACTCCAGAGTGTTTCTGGAGCTCTGTTAGGGCAGCATCTGGGCCTGGGTTGAAAACAGTTTCATACTTTCTCTTGGAGATGATGGTAACCCACACTGCAGTTTTCCACGAGGCAGTCTGCCATACTGTGTCCTGCCCACGGCGCTCTCGTAACATGGAGTAAAGAAAGAGTATGTAACGAGAGACCCTGCCTGGACCCATCTGTGCTTGTCCTGGAGGTTGCTTCTGGTGCATTTTTTTTCCCATACTTTTAGCATGGGTTTCTCAAAGTCCTTCCTGAGAAGTTCCTGGAATCTCCTTATATACTGATTTTGGAGGATTGTGCCCCTGATTTTCTGCACTATAATGTTCGGATCCATTTGGAGACATTATTTGTTAGCAGCTCCCCAGGCCTAGCAACCTCATCTGATCTCCTACACCAGCATGCTTCTCTTTAGCCACCATTTCACTGTGTAGGTCTGTTGTGAAATCCCTTCCCTGACTAATCCTTTTGATCCTTTTAAACTGCCCACTCAAAAAGCACATTATAGGCTGGGATGAGGAACTCATCCAGGCTTGAGCTATGCTTGTGCCTTTCGTCCAAGCATCTCTGAAGCTTCTGGAGAAGAGAGAGTTCCCACCACAGCCCCTTGCAGAGTGGGAATAGTCCTGAATTTGAATTTGCTGAACCAGAGGCCACTGCCTTCACACGCTGGAAGACAGGTTTGGCTGGGAGAGTGTCTGGGGAAAGGCTGAATCTGCTGGACTTATCAGATACTCTTCTCTGCTGCTAGTGCTTTAGATATGGTGCCATCTCCTTTTTCTTTTTCAGTACTTTCAAAAAGCTCCTTTTTGTGAGGAGCTTTTGTGAGGAAATAATTTTTCATGGGCATTTTTCACACAGTGGGGGAGAAGGTGCCAGTGGGACTGCGGGCAAGGGTGCCCCCATCACAACATTGGTCCTCACTGGGTATCACAGAGGCAGAGCTGGTGCTCTGTGAACGGCCAGAAGGAAATCGATCAGTAACCACAGCCAATTCCTGTAGTGGCACAACCTCTGTCATTGGATGCACAGGGTTATCAAATCTTAAAATCCCATTAAAATGGAAACAGCAGCTTCAGAGAATTTTGTCTCTCTGTCATTTCATTTGCCAACCATCTGAGCTCTGGTTGCGGGGTCTGTCTCCTTGGAGCAACCTTCCTAGGTGGGTGGATATTGTCTGTTTTCCCCATGAGTTCTTCATGGCACTGTTGATCTCCTGACTTATATTTTTTATACAATTAAGAAAGCAGTATCATCAAACTGTCTGCACAGGAAAGTGATGATCAGTGACAGCCTGAATGTATCATATCAGCAACATCCTACGAGGCACTTGCTACCCCCACAGAAGTTATTTGCAGATAGTTTTACTTACTCTTTGTCTTGCCCAAAGGCAAAAGAGTTGTTCAAAAAATAAAGAGGTCAGTGGAGCCTCCAGAGATTTCCTCTTGTTTCCATGTGGTCTTGGGTGGTCTTGTTTTCCCAGCCTGTAAAAGGAGGAAGTTCTGACTGGATGGAGGTGGGAAGCACCTTGAGATGTGCAGCACAAGTTTGGCAGGTACCTAACTGCAGAGAGAAAGAGAAATGGGCCAAGTGTTCTGCAGTGAACCCAAACCACACATGGTAGAGATTGAGCAGAACTGCTGATCTTGGGGCTCCTGGACAGGGCAGGACACAGTTATGGTCCTCCTTGCTCCAAAACAAAGTCAAAGGAGAAAGTACCAAGCAGGCAACCATCTCTAGGGGACAATATGCTGCCTGCATGGAGGTCTGAGTGCTGCTGCTGTGTACAGAGCATCACTGATGCTCAGCAAGTTGCAGCTTCCAAAATAGGTGTTGATACTTGTCTCCTCCTCTTGGGTATGGTCTGGGAGCAGTACTCTCCCAACCTTTGTGCCAGGCGTAGGATGACAGTGGGCATTGCACATGGGCATGCTTCAGGTGGAAAAAATAAGTGACAAAGCCGCCTTGTACAGAAATGTTATCACTGGTGGTTGTGTTTGTATACATGTGTTTATTTTAATTAACCTCCAAACAATGTATTCAATTTTTTAAATTTTTTTTCATTTTAAATATTATTTGAGACTGGCTTCAAAGTGACCTCCTGAGGTAGTGGTTCAGATAATTCTTAGCAGAGAACAACTTTTGAGTAAGAGCTAGAGCCTCATAATGAAGCCTCGAAACATTAAATCCATCACTTCATTTCCCCAGGTACCTGCGTGCCTGGAATACATTCTCCTTATGCTTCTTTGTTTGAACTCTAGAAGTGGGTGACAGAGTTATTAATTAAAACAGTGGTGTGCACAAGGTTTGGAAAGGGAACAATAAACGCAAAAGGCCTGTGAACAATTTCCTCCTCCTCTCCTTCCCCTGCAATTTATTCTATTCCTGGTTTTCCATGTGATATCTCTTCCTTGCAAACCAAAAACCAAACCAGCCCACGTCCCCCATCCAGACTTATTTTGGGAAGATGCTTGGGAACACCTTTTGCTTTGAACTGAATCATTGCTTTATTTCATGGGTATGGAGGCAGCACCAGGGACCGCCCGACGCATCCCCTGAATCAGGTGTTGGCACTACGCAAATATACCTCAAAAAGATGTGTAGGCAGTAAATCCCTGCCCTGGTATGGGGATATGAAGGAGATTCTCAGAAACACCTTTTTCTTTGGGTTCACAGCCCTGTTTGAGTCAATGATGGCCACTGCGGTTGCCTCCATCTAGGTCAGGCTCTTGATGTGAAAGACAGGGAGCTAGTCACAGGTGGAGACTAAAGGTCTAATCCAGGCATCTGGTGCTGTCACGTCTTCCAGGTAACAGTTCAGGCCCCATTTTCCAGAGGCGTCTTCCAGAGCTCTGTGTCCCACAGAAAACCTCTGTTGTATCATCTACTTCTGTGTAACCTTCTTGCCACCATTCCCCATCACTGAGGAAAACTGGTGTCCTTACTGGCCTGGATGCTGCAAGAATAAGTACATTGTCTGTGGTGATGTCATTTAAAAAATTAATACATTAAAAATGTTTCCTTCCTCTACAATAATGATAATCTTAATTTTTGAGCTTCCTGCAGTGGAACATTTTCTTAATTGAATTCCTAATTCATTGAACATCTCTAATAAGCATGAATGGCAATTTCATCTTACTGGCTGTATTCTTCTAAAGGATGCTCTTTGGAGACTGGTTCATGAAACAAGGACTTTTTTCGCCTCTCAGACCAAGGTTTTAACTCCAGCCTTTGCTCAGCTGTCAGCAGCAACCTGGGGCCTTCTGCTCCTCCAGACCAAGGAGTGAAACAGGAGTAAGTGCTGGGCTCCTCTCATTGTTGTCTCCAGCTTGAAGGCACTAACCCTCCTGCAGGCACCCTGGGCTCATCTCTGAGCTCAGTTGAGCTGGGCTTCCTCTGCTGGGGAGATGCTGGAGTGGACATCCCATCTTGCCCCAGAGCACCATCACCTACCAGGAACCCCATGTGCTCTGCTTGGTTCACCGCTGAACCACGCTTTGCTACATGCTGTGCATCCTTTCTACACCTGCTTTCTTCGAAGGACTTAGGGAGCTGGAATTTGTTAGCTGGTGTATGATGAATGTGGAGCATGCTGTCGTGTTCTGATGCATCTTCCTTATCCTTCAATGTCCACCATGCATTTTTTTTCCTTTTTCTCAATATGATCAGTCCTTTGTTGGAGATGAGCTCCTGTGTCTGTCACAGGATACAGGCACATCTCAGTTCATCTGGAGAGGCAGCCCAGCTGCCTGTTCCTCCTGCCTGTATGAGCACAAACACTACAAAGGGCTTGCTTGAACCGGGCAATTTTTGCACCATTCCCTTGCCACAGGTCTCCTGATGCTGGCATGACTCTTGATGCTCCACCATGCCATCCCAAAGTGCACCTGAAGGCATCTTTAACTCCACCTAAGTGCCTAAGTTGCCTAGAGCTTTGCAGGGCTGGTGAAGATGCTTTTGGTGATGTTACAGTTGTCTCATTGGAAAACAAGAGGATCAGAAAGAGAGGGGAACACAAAGGAAGCTGAGAATCCTGCTGCAACAATTATCTAGCTTCAATAAATTGTTGGCACACAAGATACAACTCTCTCTCCTTTGGGTTTTTTTTGGGCAAAGAGCCTCTCCCAGCAGCCAGTCTCTCTGCTGTACCCCAGTGTGTGTCGTTGGTTAGCTCTGGCCTTGAAGCAGTGACATTATTCGTCCTTTGAGGACCAACTGAAACCCAGCAGCACTCCTGAAATGAATACATCCCAACTGCTGCCTAGATAAAGGATGGCAGCAAGCAGCGCACATGAACCAGTGCTCTCGGATAGCTCGTCTGTTAATGCAGCACTGTGTTCTCAAAGCTAAGTGAGTTCTTCCAGTCAGAAACTGGCATCAGTAAAGTAAGGAGGTGGGCACCATGTTCACTATCTAGAAAAAGGCCAAACAGTTATGGGAAACAGTCTTTCGTATCTTATTTAGACGTGACATGCACAATTCTCATGTCTAGGACCATCTTCAGTATTTCTAGAGCCCTTCCCTGGGTATTTGTAAAGTATTTATTTAAATAAAGACCCACATAGTGTGAACAAGCTATAAGAGGATTTGGGTTCCTTTGGGAGGAAAACCCCAGTCCAGCCTGCTCTGAGAAGCCTGCGCCGTCCCTTCCCTTTGCAGCCTGGACTGACTGTTCATGGTTTGCAATTCCAAGCAAAGAGATGGTCGAGAGACTGCAGGATGTCCAGGGAGTGATTTCCAGAGCAACCCCACGTATTGCATGCATACATCAAATAGCTGCAGCTTTGCCAGCACCCAGGAAAGCCACGCTACGACGTGCAGAACTCTGCAAGCCATCTTGTGCCATGCTGGGTCATTTCCCATGGCAGAGGCTTTTTGCATGATTATTCCTAATTGTACTTTGTGCCTATCGTTTTGTGGCTTGCCAGAAAAGACTTTGGGTGAAGCATGTTCGTTTGAAGCATTATTCTTTAGATCTGGCAGAGAGATGACATGTTTGGAAAAATGGGGAAAAAAGAGTAATGGGAAATTATCCCCTCTTCACAGGAGGTCTAAATTCTTCCCTCCTCTTCTCTGGTCAGTGTCGATCACGAGCCCAGTTACAGCACAGCTCCTGCAGAGCATCTCTCCCTTGCCATCCAGCTTCATTATGGTTCCTCTTTTCTTTTGCCTCCCAGGGCAACATTATACTGCACTTTCATTGCTGCTCGCAAGGGAAAGGAGCCCTCATAAGCAAACCTCTTGTGCGGGAAATAGTCCTGATAAAAAGCCGTTTATGTCCAATGAGAAGATGCCTACCTTGAAATCACTCTGCAGTCTTCCTCTGCAGTCCATTATAAACGTGACAGCAGGCTGCTGGCCAGCAGAGAACTTTTTTTTTTCCTCCCTAATAAATGATCGAGTCCAGCTTTTTAGAAGAAAAGCACCGATTATCTGCTGTCTCAGGAAAACTGAGAAAAGCAGAAGTGCAAAGCTATTCACACTAACTCTACAGGACCAAACTCTGTGCAGTAAGACCTTAAACTCCCAGGGCTCAACACATCTGCTAAGAGAAGAAGTTGTACTAGGCTGGACCATTTCACCGTTTAGTGGTAATTTTGCAGAAAATGCAATGTGCTGAAGGTGCTTTTCTGTTTGGGTTAACATAGAAATGTTCTCCAAAAAACACCAAACACAGGCAATATTTTTAACTTAAAATGGCTGCTTAAAATGTAAGGAAGACGATGGCTAATTAAGCCTCTGATCATTAGAATTAGTGCACGTGGCTCAGACAATACAGCCTAATCCAATTAGAACTTTGCTAAAGGCATGTACCAAAGCAGGTGCTATGGAAGGGAGGAAAGGTCTAGAGATTTTTCAGCTCCCATCTACAGAACAAGATTCTGTCCTTTTGTAGTAATTTTAATATTCTTCCTGTGACTTTGATTTGCAGGGGAGAAGAAACAGGGATAACAAACACTGTGATCTTCTGCAGCTTCTGCGTAATATTTTCCAACTTTCTCCTGTTCACTGGTCACCTGTATGAAGTGTAAGACATACATTATATTCAAGGCCAGAGCAGATTAAAATCAGTCAGTATGCTATATATATGTTCAGTTAGGAACTGAAATTAGGTTGTACTTCGGTCTTGTGGAGATTGGCGGAGCAAGGTTTTCTTTCCAGCAAAGACCAAGTGATGGAGCAATTGCTAAGGGCTCTGTATTGTCACCTCTTGTTGTCCTATACGCTGGATTGATGGCTCAGTGACACTCGACAGTGACATCTCACAATCTGGGGGACTCATTTAACTCCATCCCCTATCAATTTGGTGTCTTCTTTTTGTTTTTATTAGTAACACTGATTTTTACTAAGAATAGGAGCTTGTACTTGAGCGTACATCATTTAATTAAAGGGATGATGCAAACATGTGTCTGAAATTTCCTGTGAACATTGACTTCTGGGAGGTTGTCCATATTTTGTTTGGGCTCTGGCAAATTGATAACTGTGTAGTGCTTCCTCAGAACAATTTGGTTTGCTTTGAAAGCAATAGCTCATTTAAGGCCACTTAGTATGTGCTCTGAAACCGAGCTGCATCAGGACTTCAACTGATTTCAGCTCTCATTAAGCAAATGGACACATCCCTGTCTTTTTGCACCAGGGGCCTCTCAGTATACTGATGTTCTCTGTGGCTGTAGGCAGGACAGTCTGTCCACTGAAGACCTGCCCAGATAGATGACTGCTGCCCTGCGCCGTGTTTGTTCAGATGGGTCTACCCTTGTTTTCAGACATGGCATGTGTCTCATCATTCTCAGCAGATGACCCTGCTATTAAAAAACCCCAAACTACAGGGTTTTTAAAAATTATTTAGAGGAGCTGGACAGGTTCATATATGAGTGCAGTGATGTTGTTTCAAACCTGACATTGTCATGAACAAGGAGCCTCCACTGTAGTGGCTTGTAGTCCTGCTGGAGGATGTGGCTTGAAAAAAGAAAAAAGGTCATGGGAAAAGAATATATTGTCCTTTGGAAGTGGAAGAAGTCAACTGATTTTCCAGAGGCAAATTTGTAGGGTTCACTTAGAGGCAAGCCCCCATGATCAGCTTGTACAGCAGCCTTGGAGCCTTCAGAGTGCTTGAAAATTGTTACAGAATTTGCATCTCACGTGAAACTGGAGATCCAGATGTTAACCCAGAGTCCCAAAGCCTGTCATGCATGTCGGGGACAGAGAAAACATCAGGAGTTAGACAGCACAGGCACACCCAATTACCCTCATCAGTTAGTTACATTCTCTTAGTAATTAAACCTTTGTTTGGTGTTTCAGTGCATTCCTTGCTGCACCGAAGTCACTACTATTCCATGACATCTCCTTTCTGTGTTGTTCAGGTAGTTATGCTGCCCCGATCACAGCAATACTGGAGCTCTTCAAGGAATGCATCATCACAGGACTTATGTTTATCTTCCCTTCTTCCATGTCTCTGAGATGATAACAGAGGTGAGTATTTTATTTTAATGTTTTCATTTTTTTATCACTGTTGATAAACAGGTGTCAGCAAAGGAGTAGCTTAACACTTGAAATTGGAGTCAGCTCTGAGATCTATTGGGAACTCATTTTAGGGTCAGTGTGTGGGAAAGGTTGGACTCCTCCAGAAGTGGGGTTTATTTCCATGTTTCCCAACTAATTGGCCGAATGGTGTCTGGGAAATAGGCCATCCCAAGCATCACTGTGGCATCAGTGGACTGAGCATATTAAGAAAATCCCAAGACCTGAAAATTGATTCTGAGTAGAGGAAAATGATGGGCAGGATGGCTGCCCATGAAATGATGGTGTGACTTGGCTGCTGGCCAGGACAGTGAGTGGCTCTGCAAAACGCCCTGTGAGACTTAGATTTTCTGAAGAACATGGGAAATCATCTTACCCAGCTTATATCACCTAGAAATTAGAGGGCTGGGCTTCCTGGGTACTCATCTTGAGAGTGTCAGAGAGTGATTCCACCCTGCTGTGTTAGCATGGGGAGCTGAGGGAGAGCACTCTCCAAGCCCAAGGTATTACCCCAGTAATGCAAGTTGTATTGCTCACTAAAAGAGGTTTAGGCTTGGAAATGTTGTGAAGGGCTAAAACTGGGCAGAGAGGTGATTACTGCAGCTCACCACGTCCCTCTGATGATGGTCTGTAGGAGAAGCTAAGCAACCTGTTACAGCTGTCAGAGGAATAAGTCTCTTATCTCAGTGGATTGATCCATAAAGGTCCAAGCCCTGCACTCAACCAGGTCATTTTCACTAGAAAATGTAAATGTGTTATCAACATCAGGACATCCCATAGACTTACTGCATATATAAGAAGCCCGAGGTTATCAGAGGTTATCAGCTCAAGCCTCTGGCATTAAAAAAAAAAAAAAAAAACAAAAAATTCTTCTTAGTCTTGCAAGTTGTTTTTAAGAAAAAAAGAAAAAGCACATTTAAAAAAATATGTGTACAACTGAGAGATCTAGGAGGGTGATCCAACCCCCTACAGCCAGAGAAAGAGACTGTCGTGACTCTTAACTGTGGTACTCTGGCCAAATTTTTAATAGAGAAGGTGACTGACAGATTCCAGATACTCAAGTCAGGCTGCCTCCTGACATTTTCTGTCAGTAAAAATAAGTAGCCTTTCTTTACATCTAACAAAAATCTCTTCCCTGGCTCTCCTTGACGGTTCCCCCTCCTGTCGCCACCTCCAGAGATGTCTGAACAGTATAATTTCCTTTTATTTTTAGCCATCTTCCATAATTGAAAGTATCTCTGTGTCAAAGAGAAAACGTTCCCATGAATTCCTCAACAGGCACTTGCTGAAAGCAATTGATGAAAATGAAATATTTAGTGGGGTTTTATACCTGTGGACTTGGAGACACTAATGCATCTCAAAAGCAAAATTTTAATGATGTCAGAGTGGATGGGCACGGGGCCATCATCTCCCCAGCTTCACTGATGCTTCTCTTTTGGGGTCAGTATTGGATCCTATCTGAAGGGTGCATTTACCAGTGGCAGGTGAGCTTTGGGGAGCAGTGGCTGCTCCTGACCCCAGAGTTTTCTGCTGTTCCTGCTGAAGTCCCAGTACTGCTGCTTGGATCAAAGCTGTCTCACTTGTCAGTAGTATTTAGGGTGGCTGCAGCACTCTCCAGAGATCCAGCCACATTCACGTTCATATCACCTAAGGTAAGAACCACTTGGAATCAGACCCAGGGTCCAGCTAGCCCCATTCCTTCTCTTGCAAAGTGGCCAGAGCAGATACGTCTGGAAGAAAATGACACAGGAGCTCCTTCAGGTGGTCTCCTGTGTATGTGCTGCCCACCTACGTGAGTTTGCTCTCAGGATCTTCCCAAGGCATCGTTTTTGTCTTTGAAGGACTTTTCTTCCCAGGATTAGCTCATCTCTCCCTAGGCCAGTTCTGTGGTCCCTTTTCAATGCTCAGGGAACACAAATACTCCTCCTGCCCATCCTCAGCAGCTCAGCTGGATTTGAGCTGCAGCAAGAGCATTTCAAAGAAAGTAGAGGAGCAGAAACAGCCCCTTGACAGCACACAGTGAGGCAGGAGTTGATTCAGTTTAACACGGCTACTAAGACCGATGCTGAGGATCCAAGTTTTTAATTGCATCCACTTCACAAATCACGCTCTCTCTAATCAAGCTGTCATGTTGTAACTCATCCCTAGCCCAGAGCTGACTGCTGTGGAGGTAGAGAGGATGGACCTCAGTTCTTGCCCTTTCTCCCTCCCTCACCAGCTAGTAACCTCTACTTCCTACGTGCCCCTCCTAGGCTGCCTCCCCTGGCGCCCCAAGCGTCACTGTTCTGTCCCCAGACACCTCCCAGCATGAGCAGTGGCTCATGCATCTCACAGCATCTCAGTGGAGAAGGGTATGGGGTGTTGTGTCCTCAAAATAAGGGAGGCAGGACCCCACCTTCTCTCTGCTGCCCCCCGATGTGTGGGTATCACCCTAAGGAGGGTCTCACTTGCTGTCCATGTCACTCCCTCATGGTTTTCTGTTCTGAAAAGCTGTGGAAGAGAGTTTTCAGTGTAATGCGTCTGTTTGGGAATCATAACAAGGCAGGAATTCATGAATCATAACTAATTGTGTTCCAGGTACAGGGACAATTATACGATGTGTGATCTAATAACTTCTGACCGTTAATCACCTGTGGTAGGTTCTCAGCACATTGCACAACAGGTAACATAACTGACCTTTTAAGGTGAAACCACAAAAGGTTTCTTTTGTAGGTGTTTCCTTGCTATGCTTGACTAGAGCGTCCTTGTGAGTGGCAGGACCTCCTGGCCTGGTGGAAGTAGGCAGCAGTGTTGTCTCACGAGTGTTGTCACATCTCAGAGGAGTTTCCCACTGGGATTTCTGCAGTGATTTCAACAGCAAGCGAGGGAACTCAGTCTGAATTTTCTATGAGGCTGTTGTTGCACAGGTGTCTGTAGAAGCCCAGAAACTGAGGTGGTCTCCAAAGGAGGCTGGAAAGGTTCTGCCATCTCAGAGAAGACATTGGTGGGGTGGACCACGACTGTAATCTAGCCCTACAGTGTACCTGCATGTGAGTTGCATAGGGTCAGAGCTACCCAACTCATGCTATTTGTGCATCGTTCATTCACTCCTGTCCACCAACCCCAAAGAAACACTTTTCCCCTCTGAAGAGCTGTCTCCATAAGGAAGATAGGAATAATGAAGATAATGAAGATGACCCTTGCCTGGCAGTGACAGTCCCTTCCTGCTGCCACCCTGGCACTGTGAATGGCTGAAATGTGTGCCACCAGCACAACGTCCTTAACAACCTCTTGAGCTAAGCTTAGCTTAACCAATACAAATGTGCTGAGATAAAGTTAAAATAATTGCCCAGGTGATGGTCACACTTCCAGGGGCATTTGTGAATGAGTGAGGGTTTTCTGGGTAACCCCACGCTCTGCTCAGGTGCTGACAGCGACTTTCCCAGACAGCCAAAGCACAATTCTTCCTCTGGAACATCTTCCCTGCAGCGCTTGGAGTGGTTTCAAGTGAAAAACAAAACAGCGACATTTTAAACGTTGGCCTCCCACGCAGTGTCTCTCCTCAGCCTCCATTGCTGCTTACTCTGGGTTCAGAAGTCTCTGGTGGATCAGTCTGCCCCTGAAAAAACATAGGTTTGCCAAAATAGAAGCATTTTTGCAGAAGGCAATGATTTGGCTGAATGTTTTGCCAGCATGCATCTCTGGGGTTTGCGATTTGTTTCAGCGTTTTGTGTTTTTGTTTAATTTTGGATTTCATTTTCTTGTACAAGATACTATCAAAACAAAGTATTTTAATGTTTTCAAATAATTTTTTGGGCTGGGGGGGAAACATTGATTTTTTAAATACATTTTGAAATGCTAGAATTCCCTACCGAGCAGTAGTCTCATTTTGCTGTCAGCTCACAGCATCAGCTCTGGTTACACAGAAGTTAATGCCACTGTGAAAGGAGCTGAACATCTTTCCCACTAATATGCTTTACTTTCAGGATGGTGAATTATTTAAAACGCTTTCTATGGCTTTAGTCTGTCGCAAGTCACAATCTCATATTTCATTAATGTTGGTCTCATAATCGATTATTTCTTTTCTGGAAGCAGTTGTGATCTCCTGCAAAGGACCAAGGTGCAGTTGGTACCTTCCTGGGTGGTGATGGAGAGCAGGGCAGATGGGGTCTGGCCTGATGCACTAATTCAGCCAAACTAGGGATGGCGGTGACCTGCACAACCCAGTGTGAGTTGGAGGAGAGCAAAGCCAACAGCTGAGCAGGGGAATTACACGAGCAAGGTGAAGCAGACACTAGGGGTCGTGGACCTTAGAGAGAGAGCATGGACCAAAAGAAGAAAAGATCTTTCAAGGCAATGGGAAGCATTTGTATTTGATATTCCTCTGTAAACGCAGTTTTCTTACACCTGGGAAATCTGCTCATTTGTCATAGTGGGAAAAGGGAATGAAGAATAATGTGTCCAGCGGAAATTCCTGCAGCTCTTGGCTCAGCAGAGCGTAATTGCTGAAGACTGGAGCCTACTCAGGACACTGGACCTAACACCTCTGCGCTTGCAAGAAGTGGGATCTTGGGTGACCACAAGCAGTAAGCTTGGGATGTCATTAAAATAGCAACACCTGCAGCGGCGCAAAGCCCTGAACTCCCTGCTGAGGGCTTTCAGTGTGCTGCTAACTTGGAGGGAAGATGCCACCTACTAAATCACCCAAACCACTTCCTGCAGCACCTGGTTTTTCCTCATGTCTCCTATCCAAATAGTGGCTAGACCCATTGGAAAAATGCTGTCTCTGCTGAAATAGCTGGGCTGGGCATTGCTGGATCTGCGCCACACGTTGCCAGCAGGACGGCTGCAGGAGGAGTAACATGCGGAAGGAGTAACACCTGTGCCCACACCATGGGCAGAGCCAGGGCCTGGCCCTGTTCCACACTGGAGCTTGTCAGAGTGCAGCTCTTCATCACAGCCCTCAGTGGAGACAGGTGACATGCAGACGCTTGTGGCTGCTCGCAGGTTCTTGGAGATGTGAGGACATTGCCAGAAACACATTGGGAGTGGTCAGTTGAGGCAGCTGCCCAAGGATCTTCAGGGCCAACGCAGTACCAGCCTTCAGATCTTGGATGCATCAGTCCAGGTGGGAAAGGACAGCCAGCATGAACCATTGTTCTGCACCAGAGGTCCCATCTCCGAAGTGGCTCCTTAAGGAAGGGTTTGGTCAGAACCTTCTCTCTTGACTTGAGACCCAGCCAGGTATGTTGGTGGTCTCTCGATCGCCATGGAGCTGTATGCTCACAACTCACATGCCAAAGGCCAAAACCCCACAGTGATTCCCTCTGGTCGTTATTTTCTGAATATATTATCTCCACCAGGCAGTTAGTCAGCAGCAGCAGGCACTGTTGGCAGAGCCAGGAACCCTTTTGCTTTCCTTCCTGGAGAAGGAACCTGAATGTCACACTTGCTCCCTGACCTGGAGAAGGCAGGGACATATCTGCAAGCTGTGGGCATTTTGCACTCCCAGGAACTTCCCCATCACCTGGTCAAGCCGATTCGATGACTGTTGGTTTTGAATGTGGACTGGAAAACAGGCAGAGATAACTCTTGAGCTGGCTGGAGCCTTCAGCAGGGAGGAGGGCTGTGGCCATCCCAGCTGCCTGCTTGCTCCTCAGCTCTCTCTTTCTCTAGGGCCTCAGGAAGCTGCAGAGATTCAGAGGTGGTTTCTTCCCCTTTTTTGAAAGTGTGGCTAAAAATAAAGAGAGTACTGAAACCAAGCCCAGCCCATGAAGCAGAGTGTGTAGGTGTGATGGTAACCAACACCTGAGGCTGTGAAGCGTCCCAGGGGAGCTGGCATCCATCTGGTAGACATGTTGGCTCTTTCTCCTCATTCTTTCTTTGGCACCTTTTCAAAGAGCACACGAGATGATGAATCTAAAGTCGTTTTGTTTGAAACTGCCCTACGCACATTGTTCTGGTTATAAGGAGAGAATGACAGTGAGAGGACAATGGTTTTCATTTGCAAAACCTACCAGGACCCCCGAGCTGCTACTGTGCTCTCTGCTTTTATTTCCTGGCTGAAGGTTTCTAGAGGTGGCTGGTAGAAAATGGTGAAGGCAGATACTTCTTCAGGGTGAGAGACCAGGATGTCTCTGAGGTCTTGCCCTTGGTAGATGTAAATAGACCAGTGGACAGCATGCAGTGCGCAAGGGTGAGTTCTTGAGCAGCCCTGGGTGGCAAAGGGGGAAGGTTTAATGAAAAGGAGCTCCTCCAAGTGTCGTGAAACCTCAGCTCAAGACCTGAAAGGAAGGGTGCCATGGCAGTTAACTCATAGGCTCTCTGTGGCTGGGCAACATGGACATGCCAGCCTCCCGGTTCACCCCTCACTCACACCCTCTCAGTGTGTGCGCAGGTAGGTCTTGTGGGTGTGATGGGGAGATGTAGGTCTTCCCTAAAGATGCAGGATTTGTAGGGCCTCTGCATAGTGACAAAAATTATAACACATGTGCATGCTGCTGCCACGGACTCCCCAGAAGACCCGTGCTTCCACCCTGCCATAGCAAAGGGGATTGGGGCAGAGTGGGCATTAACATGTTAATCTTTACACAGTCTGAGAGCTGCAGCTACCATGGATGAAGGGCTGTGGTGGACAGACATGGATTTAGTGTCATCTGTAATGCTGAAGAGATTGGCATTTGGGTACGAAGGGAATTTGCCACTGTTGGGTTCAGTAAATTGTTTGGTGATACTGTGACCTTGGAGCAGCTCATCTCCTCCCTTTGCATGGCCAGGAGGAGCTGTGTGCAGCCTTAGGGATGGGAGCATTACCCTGGGATGCGGAAAAGCCTGAGATCTGATGGATAAAGGTAGCACAGGTGGGACAGCGTATGTACAAGATAAGTTTTATGAACTGCATTGGTCTGCAATAGCCTACACAGGGGCACCTCTTAGGTGCAGTGACCCAGCTACTGCAGCTACCTGAGAGGCTGTAATTCCCCTTTCCTCCCTGCATTCTCCATCCCCAGTGCTTCTGGTAGGACTAGGAAATGGTAGGAAAGAAAGTATCCCCAGAGCAAGCTGAGTCAGAGAGCGGCAAAGCTGGAAGGAGGGCTGTGAAAATCCAGGTGGGAACCAAACGGGCTGTGCTTCCAGTGGCAAATTCCCAGAGATGGGCTTCCAGGGACAGTCCTGTATGGTGCTGCCTGCAGACACCAGCAAAAGTAAAAGCCATGAACATTGCCCAGACCCTGCATTAACCTCCCCTCCCACCACCCACAATCCCTGCTGACCTAAACGTGCAATTGGAAGCAGTTTATTCCCCGTTGGCCCTTTCCTGCTTATCTGGAGCCAACAGTGAGAGCAGGAGCCGCTCTCGCAGAGGGACCCTGCAAATCCTCGGGCAAATGCCTGGACCAAGCACTGTTTCCCAGGGGGATTGGGGCAGATTGGATAATTAATCACAGCTTGTCTGGGGGAGGATGAGGAAGTCTGAATAAAGGTGTTAACAGCTCTTAAAGGCTTTCCCAGTTCGCAGAGGGTGCTGCCTCAAACAGATTATCTGGAAATATTATTAGCTGGAGTGGGAAAGGGTTTTTTTCTTCCTCCAGGCTCTTTGCAGCCACCCTAAATCTGCTTGAGCCATGGAGACAGGTTTTATTGTGTGGGGGGGAAAAGTGTTGGCTGTCAGTAGGTCAGCAATTAATTGGTTTATTCCTTTCTCACGGTTATTTTCTAACCAACAACTGCTAAAACCTCAGTGCCCACTTTGTCCCAGCTCAGGAGTCAAGAACCACAGGGATTTTTTGGGGGGAACCCCAGGCCACGAGGTCCTTTGTCTCCTGCCAAGCCTCTTTCCCTGTTGTCTCGTCTTAGGAGGAGGATGTGATTAGTGTTTTCTGCCATGGGATGTCAGCTGAGGGATGAGAACCGTGTGCCAAGAGGAGGAAAGAGCTGTCACAGATGGATGGTAAGTGAAAGCAGAGACTCCAAAGGAAGTTTTCTTCCAACGTCTCCATGGCCTGTTAGTTCAGACAAATGCTCTTGTTCAGCCGGTGCTACCTTCTCTCCTGGCAGAAATAGCCTTCAGCCACGTGTTTCTGGGTGAGGGTGGGCTCCCCTCCATCTTCTGCTGCTATCTGGGAAGCTATTTCTCATGAAACCAGCTTTATTGGAACAACGCTCCTGTTTCCCCGTGGCTTTGTCATAATTCTAGTGCCTTTGCAAGTCAGAAACAGGGGGTGCCATCAAAGCAGAAACCTTGTGCCCTGCCAGCTCCAGCTCAGCCCAGTTTCTGTCCACCAGCTCCACTGCTATAAATGAGCTGAAGTCGGTGGCAGGGCTGTGCTGGCACAGCTGTGTCTGGCAGCAGGGTCTTGCTGGGAGCATCACAGATGGCTCTCTTACGGTAATTGCCCTGATAGTGCATCTCGAGCTGGGAAATCACCTTTCAGACCAGAGGAGGAATAGAAAAAGAATATGGCTTTGGCCTGAAGGATTTTGATATTTGTAGCTTGGCATCATTTTGTCTTGGAGTGAAAAGAAAACATTTCCAGTCCTAGAAGGTAATGGAGTGGGGACTGTGGAACTGCTGGTGCAGGGTTGTCCCCTCTCTGCTTTGCCTGCCTGGCCTCCCCAAAGCCTGCTGGGCAAGCAGGAAACCCCCTCCATGGAGACATTCATTGGAAATCACATTGTCCACAGGGAACACTCCCTGTTGCCGTGTGGCTACTTCTCTCCCAGCTCTTCCTAGATCTTTAATAGGAGTTAGGCTCTCTGAATAGAGTCCCACAGGCTGCTTTCTTCATGGTTGCATTGATTTCGAACAACTAATTTAGCCCCAGAGAAAGCACAATGGAAGCAGCAGATTTCCAGGTTTCTCTTTTCCTTCACAGAAGGCCATCCCTTTCAGATGTGAAGCACAGCAAGCCAAGCTGGATCCCCATTCTCCTTGGGGATCAGCCTGCAGAGATGATGAGAGAAGCGAAGCGAGTCCCCAACCCTCTCTGGAGCTAAACTGCAAAACCACGGGCTTTACCAAAGCCCTTCTCCCAGCAAAGTCTCTGTCTCTCTCTCTCGACTTAGAGCTGGAAATATTGACAGGTATGGAAAATCCATTGCAAATAACTAAATTAACCCTCCCTGCAGCACTGCTGGCTCCATAAGTGCTTCCCCAGCTGCTGGGAGACCACAGGAGCACTCCCCAAAGCAAGCAGATGCAGGTGGTGCTGGTGTGCATCTGGGAGCAGCCCAATGGTGGGGGGGAGGCTGGACTTTCTGGTTGTCTGGACCCTTCCCCTCCGCGACGGGACCTTTAGCCAGACCCTGTAGCCTCTCTGGGGTTTTCAGACAGCCCAGTGTCTGCCCGGGGAGAGTCCCACTGGAGGTTGGGGATCCAGGCTTGGCAGTGGCGGCAGAGCAGGGATATACCCAGTTTCCTTGAGGCAGAAATGTCATTTTGCATTTAAATAGCTTTTTCCTCCCAAAGAGTCTGTAAGGAATTGCTAAGATGTTAAGAAGTAAGGGCAGTCTGGCTGGCCAACGGTCAAGGTGGTGGTGGGATAGAGGGGAAGGGAAGGGACCACGCACTGTGCGAGTCCCCAGCGTCGACCAGCACATTAACCATGGGAAGGGAGAGATGTTGGCCAAGGGCTCTAGTGAAACCCTGTCATCAGATGCAACCTGACATGGGCTCTTTGCCATCCATCCACTAGAACCTGAAGCAGCACATGTTAAGTAGCTCCTACGTGGTCATACTGAAAAGAAGGGCTTTGTCCACAACCAACACTGCATGATTTTTCTCCAAGGTTTCCTGGAGAGCATGGAGCAGGCAGGAACCAGGAGAGGGACAGGCTGCTTTGGTGTTGGACTCTTGTTGCTGTGTTAAGAAAACCAGAAGGAAAAGGGTCAGTGTTTCTGGTGAGCAGGCAAGCTCTGAACTAAGCCAAGCTCTAATGTTCCAGTGTCCATTTCCTTCTTGAAGGATGTTTCTGGTAACACATTTCTGGGGAAGGAAGTCAGCCTTGTGGTCAGCAGGGTGGCACAAGGAGCTCTGAACTTGATAGTGCTGGATAGAGGCAGAGAGATGCTCCAGGAAGTGCAACTGAACAAGGGGCTTGTTGCAGTCATCTCCTGCCTAATTCTTCCAGCACTCTCCACTTCCCCTGAGACTTTAATTCTGCAAAGCAAGTTGGATTGTAGCCACTGGGACCAAATAGACGTACTGGGTTAGTCTTGTGTTGCCATTACAGGGATAAATGGATGTAGTGTATGGGATGGGGATGAAGAAGAACCCAACCACTCATTCTTGTCTTGAAGAGCCTCCTGTTAGAAGTGAAGGACCAGGGTTCAAATTACAGCTTGTGTTTCACCAGTAAGTTCTGCTGTTGAAATTGCGTTGTTGCTTGTAATCATGTAAGGCTTATTTTCCCACACTGGAAAATGAATTCAGCACCGCTGGCAAAGCTGGGGGCCGGGAAGTTTTAATTACTGTTTGTACAGTGCTTTGGGGCTCTGGAGTGAATGATGCTGGAGGCCTGGGAAGGGTTATATTATATATTGGCAGATACTTATCTTTTATTATATATGTGAACTCTGTGGTCCTGTCAGCAGCTCCTTCCTGATGCCTGCATGCAGTGAGGCTTCCTAACACAAGTAGTGCAAATACCCCCCTCCCGTAGCTGCTCACTGCTGCTGAGCATTACTGCACGGTAAGAGGGGGACCAGTGTCCACCTCCAGCCAAATTAAACTCAACCAGCGTGTGCCTGTAAAACCCACCTGCTATGCAGGAGAGAAGAGCCATAAAGCTCTCCTCTCGCAAGGCTTTTCCTATTAGATCATCTCTTCCTTAGGCAATGCAGCCACATCCTACATTAACCTTCCCGTCCCCTTGCCCCCCTGCCCAGAACAGCACCTCCTTAATTATAATCCATCAAATTCCTCTCTCCTCTACCTGGAAAGAATTGGATTTGGGGACAAGGAACAAATGTGAAGGCGTAAGTCTCTTTTCATGGGAAAGAAAATCTATCCAGCACCCTGCTGGGAACCCTGCTTTGCCTAAACCCCAGCATAATGCAGTAAGAAGTTAAGGCTCTTAGCGGGCGAACAGTGCAGGAGTCCTATTGAGCACATCTCGGGTCTTTGCGGTCAAGTGCTCTGCGTTGCACCCAGCGCACTGCGTTTCGCACAACGGGGTGATTGTGGCCCCCACTGCTCTGGCATCAGCAACCCACAGTTGCCCAGGCTGGGCCACAAGAGGGGATGGACTGTTCAACAGCCACTTGCAGGTCAAAGCCGGTGCTTCAGGAAATGAGCTCATAGAGGACAGGAATTTTTTGATATTGTCAAGGTCCTGGGGAAAGGACACATTGGCTGTCGATTCGCATGTGTGCTCACATGGCTACAGCTGTGGGTGTGTGAGGTAATATGGTATCCAGGATTATGATACCATCCACAGGAAAATCAGTGAGGGAACATGATGGCTTTGACCAAAAATATGTTTTCTATTCTTTATCATCCATTTGTGTGTTGGAGGCACGCTTGGTCTTTTGACAGATACTGCAGAAATATTCAGCTGATTGCTGCAAAGGGCAAAACTGGGGTTACTTAAAATTTGCCAAAGTGTCTAAAATGTAAAAGCCACCCAAAAAGATGTGCGTTCCCTCTTTAGCCGGGTCTCACACCAGTGGTTACTTCTGAACGGTGGCCTCCTGCGGCGGTGGGGAACCCCTCACTGCCTGTGCCGGGCACAGCAGGCAGAGGAGGATGGCCCAGGTGGGGGCCCTTTGCACAGGGTGAGGGGCAGAGTGCATGTGACAGTACTGCAGTCACCACCCAATGGGTGACATTGCCATCTCTGCTTCGGATGTGTCCCTTTTAGTCTGAGGTGGCCAGAAGGTAGGAAGAAGTTAGCTGGGCCTCTGTGACCTTGATGCCACTGCGCAAGAGTGTTTCCTTTACTGCCAGGTACGTTGATGGCTTCTGTCATGTGGCTGCTGGGTCCAGATCTGTGGCTTTCTCAGCACAGTTGGTTCCAGGTCCTGTGAGTTGCCATGGCCACTTTGCCAAAATCAGGTGAAGAACGTATCCACCAGCCGTTTCAGCAGCACCAGTGTATTGGGGTGTGATGGAGCCAGCCCAGCCCCATGCCAGGGAAGCATGGAAGGGCACGGGGCTGCTAATGGCCCCACTCACATCCCTCCAGTGCTTCCCCACTGGCGAGCAGAGGTCAGAGAAACGCATTGCAGAATGGGTTTTTTCAGCCTGGAGTAACTCCTCTCTCTTTCAGGATATTCTTCTCTGTAGCCCACCTGACATCCCACAGGGGCAAAGAAACAAATGCATGGATCCAGGTATTGCCTGCTGCTGGGCTTGTATCACAAGCACTCAGGAGCAGTAAAAAGAGTGCTGGCACCACAGATTTCACCTTTAATTTAAACCGTCTTTTTTAGAGATGGGGCCAGAGCTGGCTCCGCAGGGGAGAATCCAGCTCCAACTGCTCCAAGGAAGCAAACAGACCCTTTATAGACATCTGCTGCTGAAGAAGGTGGGGAGGGATTCAGCGTGAAGCCACAAAACCAATTCTGGGGAAGAAATGCAGCTTGCCTCCTGTCCCTTGTCCCTGCAAACTGAAGAGGAGAGGCTGTCCATCCCTGCCTGTCATTTTTGGGTCAGCATCTTGGGCAAGGGCAGCATCCCTGGGTGCTCAACGGTCTCTTTGAGTGCAGTTCTGTTTAGTTTGGCCACCGCTGATCCCAGCCTGTGTTCAGCACACGGATGCTTTTAAGCCCTCGGAGAGGGGTCGGCATGGCCAGCTGGAGAGGGAGAGTGCCAGCCCACTGCACGCCCCATGGCTGCTGAGGACACTGCCGTGATTCATTCATGTCCCTGCTCAGGGCACAGATTGTAAACACGGCAGGGAAGCCAGGCCACATCCCAGCCCAGCTTGGCTGGCTGCCTTGAGGTCCCCATCGCCCAGAATTCGGAGTTCGCCTCTTTTTCCATTACCTCCAAGCAGTAATGGTGAGTGTTTCCGTAATATTTCCTAAAAATAAAAACATCAACAGAAATAGCCATTTAATAACATGAGGCTGTGCATCTCTGGGCCCTGAGATCTACAGACTGGGGAGGAAAAATGCTGAAATAGCTCATGAGTTTGAGCATACTCTGAGAAGCTCCCTTACTGCACAGGGACCAGCTCTTACCAGCATCAGCTGGGGCAGGAGGGCTGTTTGAAGACTGTTTTTCCTCCCTCCATAGGCAAATAGCCAACCCTTCTCCAAAAACAGCCCATCTGTCTGATACTCTGTTTGACAGAAGAACCTGTATCTGAAAAAAGAAACAATTTGTGTGACCGTGTTGAGATGCCCGTAGTGTGGCAGTGTATGGACTGGTTACTGTTCCTTCACCTAATTAGGGTGTTAATTTTCTGTTACGGTTTTCACAGGGAAAGAAGTCAAAGGATATGGGCACCCTGTGTTGGGCAAGGCTTTGCTATGCAGGGATGCATAAATCTGGTCTAGTTCATAATGGCTTTAAATATCAGGGAGCTGCTGTTGATGGAAAACTCAGAAGCTGTCTCTACAGCAGCACAGGAGGGAAATCAGAAAGTGAGTACTTTGTGCAGCCTTTGGGGAATTAGTGGTTGAATCAGGGAGTAAAGATAACAAAATCAACTCCTACTTGCAGTTCAGGCAACTCAGTTAAACCCCTGCAACTCAGATTTTTGGGGAATGACCATACTTGGCATCTTTTCTTTCCTTCCTTTGTCCTCATCAACATCCCTGGCTGAATCCTGTGTAGGAACCAGTGATAGGGACAGGAGCTTCTCCCCAGCAGCTGAGGATGGATGGTGGGTGCTCTGGCAGTTAAAGCACTAGTATAGGCAGTATTAACCCATCTTCTGTGCCCCATCTGTAAGTTGGCAGGTCTGATGGGTATGCTGTGCGGTTAAAGAGCCCAGTGTTCAGAACAGGAACAGGGCATCCAAGGACGTCGGGAGGACAGTGAAAGCCTTGTCATACAGCCTCAAGTCTCACAGCAAGTGAGACTATTAATAAGCCGTGCCTGCGCTTCCTCCAGGTATTTACAGTGCGCTTTCTCCCTGTTAGCTTTGAAAACCACAGCTCCATTTTGACATAGCAGGTCCTTTTCTTTTAGTGATGCATTTGGTACCACAAGTGCATTTGGCTGGGGAAGTGTTGTCTGCAGAAACCTACCTCATTTTGAAAAGCCAACAGGATTTCCCTCTAAAAATGATCTCTGTTTCCAGGTGAACAGTTTCGGCCTGCTGTCCTCTGGGAGCCTCCTTGCTCTGGCGATGGTGGCTGGCTAGCTTTAATGCTGGCTGTGGACAGGTGCCACTGAACCCATGCAAAATGTAGCAGTGACCAGCCCAGCCAGCGAGGTCACCTCCCCTCTGTGCAGGCTGTCCCAGGGGAATGGGGACAGGTGGGGATTCCCAGGTGCTCAGAAAGGGACCTCTGGAGGCTGTCAGCACAGGGGTGACCCCCTGAAAACCCTGAAAGGTGGCTGGTTTCTTGCCCTTGCCCAGGGCAGAGCCCCTTGTGCCATGCTGATGCTTCAGCAAATGAACCAAAACTGGCATAGCTGCAAAATGAGGCCAGATGACAACTGGGATCAGCCCAGCTTGTGAGTCAGGTTGGGCTGGAAAAGAAAAGAAAAAAGCCATTTCAGCCCAGGGAAACAATGGGGGAATGAAATGGAGTTCCTCCACCCTTCCCCAAGGAGAGCAGTAGAGGGTAGTTCCCAAAATCCAACGTCTGTTGTAACTCAGTTGTAGCCTCTGAGAAATGTCTTTTTGCCATTAGATGTGTAGCTCCTACTGGAGTGCCTTCCTTCTCTTCAGCTGGAGCCGGAGACAAAGGGAAGAATTGTCGGTAATTTGTGGAGAAATTCATCTTGATATTTGCATCACTAGTAGAAGACAAGGCAGCGCTGCAACTTTCCTACCGTGGTTAAAGACGGCACTTGGAGGTGGTTGGGAGCCTCAAGGTCCATGAGTGGTAAGAGCATGTTTCAGCATTGCTTGTTTGCAAGAGAAGAACCCAGTTTGCATTGCTGGAAAAACAGCCATGCAGAAAACCACAAGAACCCGTCATTCTGGTCAGGCCTTTGGATTTTGTCAGGATTTTTTGAATACTCCTTCATAATTAAAATTCCCAGTGGGTTGTCTTGCTGTTTGCAAGGCCAATTGGGAAGGTGCAGGTAAACTGGCAAGAGGGAATGCCCCGGAGCATCAAACTATATTCAATTAGCCCACCTCGACTGCAGGAACATGGTTAGCTGGCAGCACATCACCCCTCCTGGTATATTAGATACCACACAGTGGCTTAGTCATACCAGAGAAGTAAATGCCTCACAACTTGCTGAGACAAATTCCTCCCAGCTTTAATTAACTGTGAGATGTTGGAGTGCCTAAAGCTTTCTCCCTGCCCCTGCCCATGTTTACACTTGGTGCATCAGTCCAGTTTGGACTTAGGTCTTCAAATATTTGCAACTGGCAAATATTGCTAAGTTTTGCCATTCCAGCTCTCTGCAATTAGCTGGAAAACACATATTTGTATCCCCAGTCTTTTCAAAAACAAAAATAAAGATGCTCAGGTCCCAGGACTTCAGCAGGAGAGCCAGAGCTGCTCATCCGGCTTCTCTGCTGTGCTCTGCCTCTGTGTCACTCCAAAAAGTAGTGACAAGGGTAGATGCTTCTGGCACCCTGAGGATGGAGTGGGGACCATGTAGCAGGAGCTGCTGATATAAATGAAGGAGCACTTAACACTTAAGTCTTGATCCTTCCTTTGCTGTGTGTTTTTAATACCACATCTTGTAAAATCGGTTGCGGATCGCATGTGCCCATGTACAGTGCTTGCTTTTACCAGAGTGTCTGTGACAGAGCTGGCTCGGTGGGAGCCTGATGTTATTCTGACCACCTGAATTGTCACCCCTAGGTGTCCTTGCACAAGCTGGGGGGCAAGAGTTGATCAGTCCTTGGAGAGGGGGCCCAAAGCCAGCGCAGGCTGGAGGGTGTCAGGCAGGGCTGGGGCTGATTTGGTTTTGCTGTGACTTTCAGACAAGATGCTCTTGTCCTGGATGGCTTGGACAGATCTGTTTGGAAATGGAGTGTCTCCACTCAGCTTGTGATGTTTGAGGAAGCTCTCCCTTTTCCACATCTCCTGCCCTCCCATCATATTTCTCTTACTGACATGATGACAGCCAAGTAACTGAGGTGTTTTCAAATGAGCCTCCATAATTCTGATGGTGGCATGAAGGTTCCCAGTCCAGCCAGCTCAGACTTGCCAGCACTAGACCTAGCACTTCTTATCTGACACCAAATGCACTGAAAATCTTAAAAAACAATCTGCGTTTTAACCTTGATCACACTAAACAGCTTTCAGGATGTGGTGATGCATTTTGCTGCTTGCAAAGAGCTCTATTGGCAGTTGTTAAATAATTATGTTTAATTTGCACTAACAATGCACGCGAAATCCATGCCCCATAAACTGTGCTAAAGATAAGTGTTGCTTTTATATATAGACCTACAAGGTTAATTTAAAGATCTGAGGTTTGCTGACCCTCCAACTCATCGTGCAACCTTTCATATATGTGTAAAAATGGATGTGAGAGGCAGTGTGGTTGGGTTTACCTGTTCGTACTGGCAGCAGGGAGCTGCGGTTGCTCTGGGGGGATGGATGGGTTTGAACATGCATGGCACTAAGGCATGTACTTAAAAACTTCCAGCTCATAAATACTCATTCTCTGTTCCAGAGGGGCTCGTCTGAACCTGACTGCAGTGAGATGGATAAGGGCTACGACACTCGCCTTCGTGTTGGTCGGTAACGACTGCGGCGTTGATTGCCAGTAGTGCTGGGCGGCACGCAGTAGCCATGGCAGTGGCCACAGAGTCCTCACTGGTGGCAACTCTGCCTTGGAACCAGGAAAGCAGCCCTGGGATGGTGAGGGGACAGCTTGGGTCCAGGGGACGGGACTGTTCTCCTCAAACTAAATGGAGCTTGAACTAATGCTTTATACCTCCCACCTAGACTCAAAAAATGAGAGCCTTGGCTGCTGGGATGTTCTCCTTTGTCAAACTGCTGCAGGGCTTGGTTTTAGCAAAAAGTAAGCCCAGCCCCTGAGGCATCTATGTTGAGGACCTGACACTCGGTAATGGTTGAGCACGTATATTTAAGCCAGCACAAGCCGGTGACAGGGGGAGCAATCCCATGGCACAGCCTCATGGTGTTTCTGACTGTGTTATATCAGCGTGAAGGAAAAGAGGGGCAAGAGCAAGAGGAGGGCCTGAGGAGGTGACCCTACTGGCATGACAGCAAAGGCCTAACCCTGCTAACATGGTTCATTGTGGTGATCTGCTCTTTGGGACCTTCCATCCAGCATTAGGTCCAGCATCTTTGAGGGAGGTGCTGCCTTTTGCCAGCTAAGTGACAGTCAGGCTTTGCTGCACCTTGGAAAGGTGTCTGCTGTGTTTGGCATTGGTTGGGATACGTGGGAATTGAGAGAGTTTTCCGTTCCACAATTATCAGAGTGGCCGAAAGGCACAAGTGCTGTAGTACCTGGCATTTTGTCTCCCATCTACTCTGGGCTGTAGGACTCATAAGCCAAAAAGGGAGTAGAGGATTGCATTTACCCTTTCTCCCAGCATGGGCTAGGAGAAGCAAAAGGATAAATCAGGAGACATTTCAGCACTTACCTCCTGTTTTTCCAGAAATCACTATACATTACAAGTGCCTTTGCATATTTTATAGCACTTTAAAAAGCCAATGTAGCTAATCTGGAAGTTGGCTTGTTCAGAGAAGCACAGAACATGTGCAGCCATAAAAATCCCTCATTTGATGCCAAGCCATTGCATTTTCTAGTGTCTGAAAGGCAATCACTATTATGCATCCAAAGAGTTTGGCTTGACTCCCCTCAGCTCCTCGTGGTTGGTGAGAACAAAACCACCAGCACAGCATCTTGAAAAGTTGTGCTGTTGCCATATGGTACAGATGTTTCGGTAGCAAAGGCAGCCTCTATCCTAGGGCTCGCCTTTGGAAGAGGAGCAGCTTTAACCCAGTTGGGGAAAAAAAAATAGTCCAATTAAAAAGGACAGGGATGGCAAGGCAATGCCAAAAGCTTGGAGGAGTAATGGTCCTGGAGCAGTTAGCATACCTCCACAAACAAGGAAGTATGGTTCATGGAGGGTTTGGCTTGCAAAAATGCTGTCCCAAGTCCCTGAGAGCTACTGAGGGGTTGCGTATTCATAAGGTTTCTCTCCTCTGTCTGGCTCTTATTACTACAAAATGTGTGGGAATTTGTTGTCTTTGGAAAAGCTGTTTCTCTGCCTAGTTTGATTGAAGGTGCTCAGGAGTTTCAGCAGTTAACAGCAATATCCATGAGACATGTACGTGCACACACAAATACTCAGTGTGGTCACATAAGCCCGTAGGAAACCAGGCTAAAAACACAGCCACTCCAAGTGCTTGACTGAACATTTAGTCTTTAAGGGCTGTTCCCATATCCCCTTCCTCTCTTTACTTGAGCATTTGATGTGTTTGATTGTTGGAGGGAAGAGGAGGAAGACAAGTGTTGGGGTTGATGGTAAGGGATGCTAGTTGTCTCCAAAGCTCTTGTTCTGCCCTGATTCAGGGGACGGCTGAGTCACTTTGGCCCCTCTTCTGCTGCAAAGAACAGCTTGACCAAGCCTAACCGTGTCACCCTTTTCAAAAAAGGTCCCAGCCATGGGAGGAAAGCCATCTTCAAACGGGGAAGGGGGTCAGACGTGTTGGGTGTGTGGGTCCAAGGGGGCCCACACACCGTGAGCTGGCCTATGTGGCATTGGCAACCTGTTCAGCTGGTGCAGAGGACAGCCAGCCCGGAGCTGGCAGTAGCAGTTGGTGCATTTCCTGGCTGTAACCTACTTAAGGGGAAGGCTGAAATCTGTTGCAGGAACGAGCAGCCAGCAGCATTGGGTGCTGGTGGAAGAAGGCGCGTGATTCAGCCACCTGAAGGCATCTCCCTGCAGGAGAATTACCTTCCCTATAAAGCAGCAGGCATTGCTCTTAAGTGTTATCAAGCTTAAATCGGTTCCCTAGGTGACATCCTGGTAAGTGGATTTCCCAATTAAGCATGTCCCGATTAAGTGGGATGTACTGTAATTACAGAGTGCTCAGTGCTAGGAGCAAATCAGATCCGTTTGCAGCAGAAGGGCCGGATTGAAGCTCTTCCCCAGTCTGGAGTGGGTTGTACCAAGGCCCTTCTGTAAGCGTGAGGGTGGGCAGGCAGGAGATGGGATTTTGCAGCCACCCCCGCCGTGGCAGTCAGCGTGTTCCCTGTGGAAGGAACATGCAGGAGGAAGCCCTGATGCCACATCTTTAAACCCTTTGATATGGGAGCGAATTCCTTTTGAGGTTGAACTCCTGTGTCTCGGGCTAGTCTGCGATCCTCTGGGTGAAGCCTTTGCTCCTGCTGGAGAAATACCTATTAGCTGCACGGATGCTGTGTAGGGAAGCAGTGGCTGTTCCTCAGGAGGCACAGGCTGTCAGATGGTGCTGCCATCCTCCAGGCAGACATTACAGCCCCTCAGAGCCAAATTCCCTTTGCACAGCCCAAGGGAGGTGGTTCTTGCTTTGTAACTCACTCTCCCCACCCCTCTGGCTTTCTTTTTGAAGGTGTCTGGCCCCCAGCATGAAGCCTCATGGTCCTAGAGTCAGATCGGGGCTACATAAGCCCGTTCATCTAGTGCTTTGTGGTTCCCAGCTGCTGTTGGGACATTGTGGGGAGAGAGGAAGAAGATGCTTCTTTGTTCATTGTCTGTTAGTGAAAGGAAGAATAACTGAGCATTTGCTGCTTTGGACAGATCAGAGAACTTTTGGCTGGATGGGGGTATGAAATCTGATTGGGCACCTTCTGGGAATTAACAGGTCAAAGCAACACTGAAATGCTGGAGATAGAACATCAAGTGTGGATGTGCTGCAAAGGGAGGTGAAATCTGTGCCAGGAGGGGTGTGTGGCACAGGAACGTGTCCACTTTGGAACTGGAGCAGGACCTGAATGTGGACCCTCAGATCAGGCCAGCCTCCAGCTTTACCACTCAGCAGGTTTACCCAGCTGCCCCAGGATCCCTCATTCCCACTTGGCTAGGAGGTGGCCTAAGTGCAGGGCAGCACGCTTTCCCTCCAGGCTCCCAGTCCCCCAGGTCATGCTAGCTGGTGGCACATCTTTGGTGGCTGTGGTGCTCCCAGGGGTCTTGTGCCTACAGGCAAGATGGCTAAAAGCTCTTATACCCGTGTTCTTTACCTGGTTATAGGGTGGGGGGCAGGAGCCCATCTAGTTCCCAGAGGTGAGATCTTATATTTTGGGGCGACGTATTACATTATTTTTAGCCTTGGAGAGAATGTTACAGTAGGATAGCAGGGGAAGCCAGTGAGCTGCTCCTGCCTTTGAGAAGGTTAACCACATCTATATGAATAGGCTCTGTCCCGTGTGGGTGTGGATTGATCCTGACCTCAGCAGCCAGTTGGCACTCCTGCTTGCTGCGCTGACCCCACAGCACCCATGGAGGGTATGCCACCTCTGGCCTGCACCGCTCCAGCACCTGAAGCCCCTTGCTGCTGCCTCCTAACCTCCTGCTCTGCCCATCCCTCTCCCACCCCAGCAGCTTTCCTCCTCCCACCAGCCAGGCTGCAGCATCCCCACGATGCTCGTATCCATATCCGATCCCTCAGGCTGTCCAGCCAGAGATGCGCAGCGTGTGTCTGTGTCTGTCTCTGTGCTTGTGTATATTCTACCCTGAAATCCTTGCTCTGCTGCTTCTTCCGTACTGCTGGTTTTGCAGTGCCACCCACTGGCAGAGTATCCCAGCAGTCCTCCTCTGCAGCTCTTTTCTGCCACAGGTGATGCTCCAAAGATGTAATATTAGAAGGATGGCTCTGGTGGGTGTAATTCATAGAGCGCGTTGCGTGGGTGCTGGCCCAGGACATCTGGAAACCTTCTGGCATCCTTTCCGGTGTATCTCAGTGTGTGCTGAGCCCAAGCTGCGAGCTCGCTGCGTTGGCAGAGTCCCAGGTGTCAGCTCAGGCTGTGTTTAAGGCAACTCAGGCTGTGTTTAAGGCAACTCATACTGGCTCACCCCAGAGGGCCATCCAGCCCTGCATCCTGCCTGCAGCGTGGCAGGGCAGGCAGCAGCAGGGTGGTTTGCCATTCCTGCTTGCTGGATGTGCCAAATTGGTTTATGTAGGTTCTGCTTTCATGTTTTCTCATGCAGGGTAAAATACAAACCCCTGACTGACACCCAAATCCATGCTGTACATAAGGAGCATGCATCGCCATGGGGAGTGTGCTCCCGGGGATACAGGCTTGGGGACTTGGTGAGGGAATGGGAGCACTTCATTTAACAGTCAGCCTGGTCTCCCTGAATTTGCCTTGTCCCTTTCTGACCCCATTTATACTCTCGCCTCCATCCCCAGTTTAATGCCTGATGGGAGCCCAGTGAAGAAACAGGAGGAGAGACAGCAAAGAGAGTGAGCGAGGCAGTTCGTGGGGTCTGTGAGCTGCCACACACAGGAGACTGCTGCCAGGCTGGTACCCAGGCGAGGCAGCCGAAATCAGCTCGCTGCCCGGATGCAGTCACCATGTCGATGCAGCAGCACAGATGGACTGCCAGGAACTTTCTCTCCAGCCTCCTAATAGGCAGTGAGTGCTTCTTTAAAATAAAGCCTGACAAATGGCATGTTGGGGGCGTCAGGTCCTGGAGCACTGTCTTCCGAAAAGTATGAAAAGGCACCGGAGGGGAGCCTGGCACAGCCTCCCAGATGACAGTAATTAAAGGCTTTTGCACTCAGACGCTGGGAGCTGCTCCTCTTGCAAATTGGCCTTGATTGAAGAGGAAGAGAATGATTAGGCTGAAGGGGAGCGACGGGGGTGGCAGGTGAAAACACCGAGGTAAGTCTCAATTTGTCTTCTGTTGGGTTTATTTTTTTCCTTCTTCCTCTCTCCCAGACGGTGTCCGTGTGGGTGGAGGGAGCAGGGCTCCAGCTCCCCACAGCCTGGGCTGGCCCTGCCTGAGCCACTCGGGGGGTGTTAAGCTGAAAAGGAGCAGCTCAGCTCTGGTCCTGCCTGCGCAGCCCCGGGGGGTCGCCCAGCACATGGTGCAGCCGACCTTCTTCCCAAAAACTCTCCAGGCTGGATGTCACCAGGGTCACCCATCCCTTTGCAGAGCTGGCAAAGGGGTTAACCCCTGGCCTGGACTATACTCCTAGACAGCATCCCCTATACAGGGGCTATACTCCTATAACTCCTATAAACCCCAGGGGTCACAGTTCTTTCCCCTGTTTTAATTATAACAGAGATTCAGGTTTTACCACATTATTTATTTAAAACCTCTGTTTTTGATGAAGTTGTCTGAATATATTTGGCTTCAGTGCTAAGCCCTGCATCAGCATGAGTGGCTCCTGCAGGGTAGCTGACAACATTACAGAAATACACTCCTTTCTCTTCCTCAAGGTTTGGCCCCTCTCAGACCCATGAGCACCAAAGATGTCCCGGCTCTGGCTGCCTGGCTGGTGTCTTCCGTGGAGCAGTTTGTCTTGAAGTACTCTGGGAAGTCACTGCGGTCTGAGCACGGATGCTACCTCAAAGCCCAGCCAGCTGCTTCACAGCGCAGGGCCAAGGAACTGGTCCCAAATTCAACCGAGAACCAAACCCGGAGCATTAACAGTCAGGTAAAGCAATTCAGCTCAAGTTATGTCACAACAGAGCATCTCTTCTGTCCTGGTGTGAAGGGCAGCTAAATAAATGTTTTTTTATTCAAGCAACTGTAAAAACTCCAGCACAGAGTTTTTGAGCAGCCAGCCTTGCTCAAGGAAGCTGCTGGCCCAGTCTGCAAATGGATCCCCTTGTGTGGGTCCAGTCCTGCAACTGCCAAACCCAGTGGCCAGACTCCCTGTGGGCAGATGGGGAAGCAGGCCCGGTGCCCTACATTTGGTGCTCGTTAATATTTGGATGCGATAAGCGGCGTGCTTAATCTAGTGCAGCAATTGTGTTTGTTATAGGGCAATAACTCTGCAGGGTTACCATGAAATTCAACGCGGCTTATGAAAAACGCAGGCTGTTGGGGAGGCCGGGCTGCAAACCTCTGGCAGGAAGAAACCCTGTTGCGTCGGGGTGGAACCTGTGTTTGAACCAAAAGGGTGATTTGATTGAAGAAGGGACAAAGATGCCCGTCTGTCCCTGCATGCTGTACCACAGCCCCTTCCCGGCAGCAGGGTGGGAGATGCTCTGCCTCGCCGGGCTCTGGCTCGGCAATGGCACTCGGCCACCCCAAATCCTCCCTGGCCTTTGGGAAGGGAAGCTGCTTGCCAGAGGGAGCGAGATAAGTGAAAAAGGAAAAAACAAACAATTTGCTTCCAGCTCCTGCCAGCAGCGGAGGCGGATACTATGTGAGCAAGGCTTGCGGCACCGCTTCATTCAGCACGGTAGTGTCTGTGTTACCCAGACCCCCGTGCAGGGCAGGCTTTGTGCTCTTGAGATCAGCTCCAAAACCTGCTTGAAGCCCACAGATTGTCCCCGAGCTTTGCATCCGGCCTTGAATATCCTGCTGCACTCTTGCAAAATGGCTCATACACCCGTGCTGAGCAGTGCTGAGGCCATGAGCAGAGCAGCTGGATGATGTTGCAGGGACACCCCGAGATCATACAGACAAGAGGAATCAAACTGGCACTGAGGAGTGACCAGAGGCACTGTGTTTGAGCAGGTCTGGATGCTCCTCTGAGTCTCTGTGTGCTGCTTGCGGCAGTCACACCAAGTTGCATGCAAAACTGCAGCACTTGAGGATCAGGATCACACCCCAGGCCAGTTTTTTCCTTCAGAAGGTAGAAAAGAATAGAGCACGCTTTCTCCTCCAAACCAAAAGTGAAGCTGGATTCCCTTTCCTCCCCGAAGCACCTGGGTTTGGTCCCGACCCTGTTCTACATCACCAAGTGAGCAGCAGCATCTCACTTGCTCCCTCCCATCATCTCCACGTAAACCACCCTGAAACCTGGTCGCAGTCAGGCTGGCTGGTGGGTTCAGCTGATTGTACTCCAGAACAGCACAATAAAACCTCCAGAAAATTATTTTTCCTTTCTGTGTGCTCCCCCACTGCTGCCTGCAAGCCTTGTGGCTTGCACACTTGGCTGCAAGACATTCCCAGGGGTCGCAGGGCTGGGCTGCATAGAGGTGAAAAGGGGGGGGTCTTTAGCTCCCCCAGTGCCGAAAGGCACCTTCATGACCCGGCTGCTCATCTCTCCCAGTTATGCACTGTTGTGACTCGACAGCAGATGACAGAGGTTAGGAAAAGGCCTGGGATGGCTGGGATGTCGTTGCCATGGAAATCACGCAGTGTCTGGAATAGCAAGAACAAGAGCAACTCAAAAAGTAATGATCCGTCACATTGATTAAGGGGGAATCAGAGGGATTTTGTTTGGGGAAAGCCTCGTGCTTCAAATAATATGAATCCATATGCCACATCTCCCCCTTCGCCTCCCCCTGAAGGGCTCTGTCAACAGGAAATAATCTGATTTGTTTTGACCGGGGGTTTCTCCGGGGAGTACCGACGTGGTTCCTGCCCATCAGCTGCGCTGCACAGCTCCGCCATCCCAGGATGAAAGGCACCAAGTCAATGTAATATTCATTCACTTCCTCTTCCCTCCTTCATTCATTTCTTCATCCATTCATCTGCTTCATTCACATTTCCCCGGCACTTTAATGAGCAGTGCTTAGCCTCTGCAGTCCTGCAGAGCCTTCCCCTGGTAAGCTCCTCACTGCAGATGGCTGTCTTCAGGCTTATTTATTCTGCAGAGCAAACCTCAGCGTGGCTGGAGGGTGGTCGCGTTATGCCCACCTGGTCACCTGGGTCTCTAAACCCCATGCAGATGCCCCCCTGGGTTTTGCTATTCCATCTTTCTCATTTTGATGCCCGGCATCCTGCTCTCAGAGACCGATTCAGCAGGGACAGGTGGGTGATAGCCCCCCTGTGAGCTCCAGGCTTGGGCCAGGGGAACAGAGCTGTGGGCCAGCAGTTACAGGGTGAGGGGCTTGGGCAGTGAGGGGTCTCAGGCCACGTGCAGGACTAGAAGCAGAAGGCACATGCAAGCTTCTGGTTTTAGGGATTTTCCTCAGATGAGCGTGTCTCATCCCTCCCATTGTCCAGTTTTGGGCACTTGCAGGGTGTACGTGGGGGGAACAAGCACATCTGTATTTCAGTGCCCTTTTTTTTTACCACCCCAGAGAAGGTCTGGGGTTTTTTTTCCCAACATAGAGACATTTCTCTTCAAGAAAATACAATGCCTGAATAGTGGCTGGGTAGAAATCAAAAAAAAGATTAAAAGGAGAAAACTAATTTTCCTGCCCATGATCTCACTGGTGGAAAACGATCCTTTCCTCCCCCAGCCCAAAACAGGCTTTTGCTGAGCGTGCGGGTGAGCTGTACTCCATCGCTCTCCAAATAGCTAAATGCATTTCTGAACCGAAGGAAGCAAACAGAAAACATCCGTTCTTTGTATAATGGAGAAAGCTTTCTCTTTTGTTCCCTGCTTTTTATCAAGTATCTGCTGCCATTATTGTTACTCACTGGGTTATTACCTCCGAGTGGCTACTTCCACCAGCGTGAGCTGGTTTATTGTCTGCTCGGAGCAATTATGGATTGGGATAATTCCTGCCGTGCTGTTTCATTGTGGAAGGATCCGCTGTGCTCCGGGGCCAAGGTAACTTGAGGTGATTTGTGCTGCTGAGTTACCCATCAACTTAATTGGGAGTGGGTGGGCTGGTGCCATGCGTATGCTGGGACAGAAGGATCAGCAGAGGCTGAGCCCAGGCATCTTCTCGGTGTGAGAGGTATTCAAAGGAAAGTTTGTTCAGTAGAGCAGAGAAAGGGGTTAGGTTTATTTCTAATATATCTTCTTGGACTAATATATCTTCTAGGACTAGTTTGTCTTTATTCACTGGTTGACAAAATGTTGGCCAACACATCCTCCCTCCGAGGGTGCAGGACCCCATTGCTGTGTGTGCAGAGAGGACAGGAGTGTCCCTGCAGGAGGACTTGGTGGAAGATACTCACTGTCTTGTTCATTGCTTGCATCTGGGAGGTCATTTGGTTCCGTGTCCTGTGCTGCAAAGATGAGAGGAAGAAAGCATTTCTTGTTCTGTGTGGGATTTCCCCTTAGAACTGCCTCACCTTGCTGGTTGGAGAGGGGAAATAAGATGAAGACGTTTCTCTGAAGTTTGAAATCAAGACCTTCTCCTGGGCCTCGCACATCTGTGGAGATCAGAGTCCCAGTGCTGTCATGCTGCCTCTTTGAACCAGGGGGAGTTTCACCCCAGGCAGGAATATACACCTGGCTCCGCGTTAGAGGGCTCAGCCTGCAGCTTGCAAAAGTACCTGGTTATTTTTATTCCTTTGATACTTGATCTACTATCAAAATAACTTTTTTTTTTTCTCTTTAACTCCTTAGGAATCCCCAAAAAACCTGCCACAGGTGAGGCGCTGCCAAGCCCCCTCGGTTGCCCATGCACAGGAGGGGTCGGGTCATCCCTTGCACAACCCTGCAACTGCAGCTGGGCTTGGTGCAGGGTTTCTTCTGAAGACATGAGGGTTTTGTCGTGCCCTGCGTGGGTTTAGCAATCCAGATACTCAGGTTAGTAACAACTTGTTTGTACATTCACTCGCTAGTAAATAAATACAAAAGCGTGACACTTAAGCACTTGCTAAGGCCCCGACAAACACAGCTTTCCCACAGTTAGTAACCTGTGGATTAGGAAGCTGTTATTTTTATTTATTATTAATAGCACACAATAAAGACAGATTAGCATGAAACTATAATGCCATCACATGCTTTCAAAATCCTCCATGCCAAGACCCCATCCAAGTTCAGCACAAGTAGCAGTGAGCTTTTCTAAGGAGGCTTTATGATAAGAAGTCTTTTTTTCTTGCTGGTTTAGAAAATGTAACTGGCAAGGTTGAATTTCTGGGGTTGTATATATACATAAAACACCACAAAATGGCATTGTTCAGTTATTTACTCCATTATTAAGCTTGGCCCTCCATACCCACAGAAATTTCTAGCTGTCTGGACTGCACCTGACACAGAGAAGTCCTTCTGGATGCACTTACTGAAGCTCCTCTTGGATTTGATACTAAGCCCATGCCCTGGGCTAGGTCAATATTTGCCCATTTCCCATTATTTTCTTGTGCAGAGCATGGCTTCACGCTTGCTTTTTTATTCACAGCTGGCCCATCTGAACTCTCAGGTACCCTTTCTGCAAGAAACTGATGGCTCAAATTGATCTGAATCAGACAAAAACTTCACCCCTTTCCTGCCGCAGACTGGACCCTGGGAAATGTCATTGGGGAGTACAGGGACCAGGAGGTAGTAGGAAGCCACCTCTCCCCTGCTCTCTGCTCTGCCTCTTGTTCAGCCAAGGCTCTAAGGGTCTGGAATTCCATCCCAAAGCTTCAAAGCAATCTTCCTTGTGTCCTTCCTTGCTGGCCTGTGTTCCCAGAGCAAAGGGAAGCAGTGGTCGTTCACAAAACACGTTGCCCTCAGAATCATGGTGACAGCATCTGGGGACCTGTAGGACAACCTTGCCTTTCCTGAGGGGGAGGCAGAAAGCTGGCAGGAGAAGGCAACAACTCTTGAGTTGTGGTGCTCTCCCCGCTGCCTCCTTTTGCCATCACTCCCCTTTTCTGCTCAAAAAATTTCCTGGACCAAAAGTCTCACAGCTGCTCTTGCCGTCCCAGAGTGCGCTAAAGTATGAGCCATCCTTGCAAATCTTCTCCGTAGGTATCTTGGTGCCTGAGTGGATTGTTTGAGTCCAGGATGACTTGGGAGACACATGGAAACTAACGTCCAGCTGTACTTGGGGTTCATGTGCTTCGAGGCAGTAACATCTCAGGTCCAGACGGGGACCCAGCAGTGGCATCCTGGCAGATGACTTGAGATCTCTATCAGATGATAGTGGAGGCCTCCAGAGACTTTTCCTACACAAGGTTGGTGTCTTACATCCCTTTTCCCTCATATGTTTGGCCCTTGGCCGGCTCTCTCTTTCCCCTGGCCCCAGCTCCTGAAACAGCGCTGGGGTTCGGCACACTGTGTGAAGGTACCTCCCGAGTGCCCATCTGCATTCATGGAAATAGTCCTACCAGGATCTGGTGGCATTTGTAATAAGTATTTGCATTTTGTGAGGAAATACCCTGTTTAAATATAGGGTGATATTAACTCCGTCTTCTTTGTGTTCCCCCATATTCCTGAGCTCCGTTCACCAGCCCTGGCCCCTGAGACAGCTCTGCTGAAAGCAAATATGTCAGTCTTCACTGCACAGGGAATATTTTAAGGCTCTGAAAACAAAGTTTATTATAGCAAAGCTGCCAAAAGTGTAACCACTGCCATGCTAAAATATCCTCTCCTCCTACATTTGTAACGTGGGAGTCTTTTATATCCTCTTTACTGCTGCTGAACCATACATTTGTCTTGGCAGCAGATGTATATAGACTGGGACCTATTTCAGTGTCATGCAAAAGAGCTCTTAGGTTAAAAGATATATTACAGCTTACTGGAAAGCTTGAAATTAACTGCGTGATGATGCCACATGAAGATAAAGAACCAGCAATTTTATTGAATTGCGATTTTATCCATATGGGCTGAAGGTTTGAACTGTGTTAACATCTCCAAAGGTCTCTATTTGCCAAATTAACTATTGAGTTTTGGGCAACGAGGTGGAGATAGGAAAAAGGGACCTTGTTTAACCGTTTCCAGAAAAGCACTGCCTCCTTCTCCACCGTATAGGAGTAACCCAAAGAGAAGGCAGTCAAAACACAGCCCCTGCTCCAGCCATCGCTGGCCATTGCAGGGGCTTCAGGGAGGCCATCCGCTTCCTCTGCTCTCAGGCGCAGTGGAAGGAAAGACTCGGTCGGTCCCTACGAAGCTCTGCTGTGGTTATTATTAATACCAAGCCCATAAATGTTAGTACTTCAGTGGCCAAATTCCTCTGCGGTGCTGACAGAGCTCTTACAGCCCTCGCATTTAAGCAGCAGTACTGAATGTGTCCTCGGATGGCCCAGCATTTCCTCGGTTGTCTGGCAGTGGCAGGCAAACAGTTAACGATGGAAAAATATGTATAGGTTATGGGGAAGGATTTTTTTTAATATATGTTTTTTGCTTCACATCTGAGCTCTTGGCACAGTGTCCCCCGCCTCTAATCACACCTTATAACTGCAGTTTAAATCAAAACCCGCAAGGCTGGACCAGTTGGATCCAGTTCCTATTAAGCCATTTGATCTGCGACTGAGCAGACTTGCTGTCACCAAGCCAGTCCCCTGCCTGCGCCTCTACATAATGAGGCTCCCACGGCAGCCTGCCTCTCCCCTCTCAGTGCGGGGGAATCCATGAAATACCGGGTATTTCGTGGATACGTCCCCCCCTGCACCATCTCTCTCCTCCTCTCGCCCCCTCCCCAAGCAGCTGGATGGTGAAGCACAGCCGGTGGCTGCACCGGCACGGGGAGGCTCTCGCAGCTAAAAGCTTTGGCCATTTAATAGGTTCTAAAAGGAAAAAAAATTAAAAAAAAAAAAAAAAAGATTTCCAAGTTAAAGCAAAATCCCCTTTTTGTTCCTCACTGTAATTTGTTTGAGCATTAACCCCTGGAAGAGGTTAGTTGGTGGTTTTGCTATTAAGGGCACTCTGCAGCTGTGAACGGGTATGCGGCTGCCTTTAATAAAAGATGAGGTCTCATCCTCTCTGTGGTGCATCCCTTCTCCGACAGACCAGTGGTTGGAACCACAGCTGATAACGTTGCCTGGGCCCCATTTTGTTCTCTGCTGGTATTAGTAAAGGAGCTGGTCTCCTGATTTTATAGACCTAAAAAAAAAAATAATGTCACTGTTTATTCTTTAAATTAACGCACCCGCTGATGCACACATTAGCAGCAGGAAGGAAATGGTCCCAGACACAATCTTGGCTGCCTCTGTCCTGTCCATCGCTGCTCCCAGGACCCCCGTGTACACAGGGCGAGAGGACGTAGGGAATCGATGGCTTAGCACCCAGGACTGCATCACCAGCCTTCTGGTTTAGCTCCTTTTTGCAGCCATTTTGAACACTGAATAAAGCAGGAAAAATAGCATGCAGCCATATAAACCCAAGCCAGTCTCCGAAGTCAGATGTGTTTGACAGCGGAATTGCAGCTGCGACAGGGAAGGAGTATATTCACTAGCATTTCCTGCCTTTTTTTAAATCAGTCTTTTGAAAAGCACTGGTTTGGGTGGGAAGTTTGTTTGGGTGAAATTATTGAGGACTTATTCTATTAATGGGATTTTTTTTTCCTTCCCTTCATATGTCACTGAACCGCACAAGACAGCTGCAGACTTTGAACTCTGAATCCCCATTCAAGGACTTTGAGCTCCTGAGGTTGATTTTACCACTTCAATAATAGAGGGAAAATTATGTGAATTGGTGACAGAAGCAAGTTGTACAATGAGTGAAGAGAAATACGGCTCCAGAGCCAGGTTATTGCTTGAGACAAGGCTGCGGCAGGCGACGGCGCCCAGCTCTCCCAGCAGAGACGGCTGCAGTGAAATAACTCAAGAGGGCCTGGTCAAAATTAATTGAGTTAATTAATTGAGCAGCTGTGGCATGGCTATTTTCTCTGCATGCCCTGGCTCTTAGTCCTCCTCTCCAAGGGGAGGAATGCCATTGAATCTATTTATTGGCAATGCTGGTTCTGTGAAGCAGAGGTTGTCACGTTCGGTGTCTCATCATCTCTCAAACGATCAGGCATCGCAGGTGTCTGAGCTTCAGCTGGAACTGAGGAGTTTTAGACCTTGTGACAACATTTTCTAGATGCAAAGAATTGAGAGAAGGAAATATTCTGGAGAGTTTCTACATTAGTGTCTGCAGAGGGATAATATTGCCTCCCCTCCTCCAGCTGCAAGCCCAGGATGGGGACATGGTGCTGGGTGGCGCCTGCAAGGGGCAGGTGGGCTGGGTGCATGGTGTGCTTCAGAATCCTCAAAAATGGCATAAACCTGGATCTTTACTCTCCTTTTGTTACGTGCAGCAGGTCAGGTCCTCCTCTGCAAATCACTGGGTTGCGGATCAGACACATAGCTGATGGAAATGCTGCTGCTGGCCCATGGAAGGGGTTTTGGGGTGGAGTGGGGTTTTTTTTTTCAGCCAACCCATTCAGGAAATAATAAGCTTTTATTTCCTCAGCCATCACTTTTTGCAGCATGTGTCAAGCTAACAATGGCTGGGTATTCCTCTGAGGCTGTAAAATAAGCTCATTCATCCTTTCGCTCTATTTGTAGGGAGAACAAAACAAACAAAAAACAAAACAAAACAAAAAAAAGACAAACCCTCTGAGCTACTGTTTGGTCTCCAGACGGAGCCTGTGGTACGGCACCAGCAGCCAAGCACCATTCTGGGTCAAACATGAAGGCAACGTGCCGTTCGTGTTCACTCCACCGCATGGATGCAGGGCGAGGGAGAAGGAAGGAATGTCAGTGGGAGCCTCTTGTGGGCTTCTCCTCACCAAGGGGAGCCTCCCTCCAGCCTTTGCCGGAGCTCTGTAATTTCCAGCAGGATCATGTTAACCGCAGGCCGTGCAGGGAACAGGGATGGGGTTTCAGTCCGTGGCCACCTTCTCGTTGAGTCAGGAGTGAATCACCACCCTGCGCCGAGCACAAAGGGCTGGAGATGCTGTTTTGGTGGAGGTGGTGGTGGGACCTCAACCTGCATCAATGGTGGGGATGGACGGGGGATGCTGTTACTTGGCATGTGGCTTTGTGGCCTGATGTTGCGTGGCATTGAAATGCAGCAGAGGTCAGGAGGGGGAGATAACAAAGTGACATCTATGTCTTTTGAAAGAGAGGCAGCAAACAAGTCGCCTGACTCCCTGCGAAAGAGCTTGGTGGAGGAGTTTGGGTGCTACCTGCTACCCCAAAACTCCCTGCCAGTGACAGGAGACTGGGGAGGGCAAAATCTCCAGTGTGGCTGTGGGACAAGGATGGCAGCGCTCCAACCTGCCAGGAGCAAAATGCTACAAAAAGTATATCCAAGCATTTGGAAAATCTTGTGGAGTTTTCTGGGAAGGTGCGGGCTAGTATGTGGCCATCCTGGAAGGCCACAGGAGCAGCAGTTGTGTAGCTGCAGGTAGAGGTGGGCACACACTGACATGAGGCCTGATCCAGTTACAGCCGAAATTTCAGAGCTCGTGAGCAACCACTGAAATCCTGGTAGCCAGTTTTAGCTGAAATGCAGACCTCACCAAAAATTAGGTGAGCTCATGGGCACTCACACAGCGGCACTTAAAACAAGGGTGTCCTGTCACTTGTAAGGTGTCTCTGCTTGGCTCCAAGCTCTGCCTGCGTCACCTCCCACTGGAGATCGTGGTGATGGGTTTGGACTTTCGAGGGGTAAAGGAGGTTGTGGATGCTTAAAATAAAGGCAAAAGCCTGGAGAAGAAGTGGTCTTGAGAGGGAGTGGCCTAGACTGGATTGGAAGATCAGGATTAACCTTCATCCCCACTTTCCATGGATATTCTAAGAAACACCAGCTGTTATTGGCACTGCATCTGTCTTGAAGGTCTTGAGATGTCAGACCTCAATGCCCACCCCGCTTTCCAGGTTTGAGGAGATGCTTTATCTTGACTAATCTGGGCTAACCCACCAGCACATCCCAGTGGCTTTGCCAGCAGGGAGGTCTGGCCAGAGCTGCTTGGCCTGGAGATGTAGTCCAAAAGCAGGAATCACACACGAGCAGAAGAAAGACTCACAGGAATGGCTGAAGAAGAGAAGAACCGGACCCAGAGATCCCTCCTGTCCTTCCAGCAGGTTTAAGGCCTATTCTCTTTGGTGCGTTTTACTGGTCCAAAAGCAGAGCAACCATTCATCCTGCTGAATTCCTCCCAAATTCTCCGGTCATAGCATGGCCGGTATGAATGCCAGCAGCTGGAAGACTGAAATAGCAGCTACCATTGCTTAGGCCCCACTGATTTGTCCTGTGGTTTTTCTGTGTCCTTTAATCTCCAGCAAATAATCCCTCACTTCCTTGCGGTCTTTCTAATTCCATGCTCTGTGCCGGTGCTTCCTGTAAACAGCAGGGCTGGTGGCCCATGCATGGCCACTGCGGTGTAATTGAGGCTCTCCCCAGCCGCGCAAAGGGCATGTGACAGGGCTGTTTTTCAGGCTGGATGTGGCCGTGTCCAAGGGCTAAATAATTCTCCTCTCTGTCCACCCAGCCAGGAGAAGTCAGGGCTGACTCCTGGTGAGGCCGGTGAATAATACAGGTGTAAAACCAGCACGTGTGAGAGCATCAGGTTCTGGCGCCCAATGAATTGCACCATCGGGCCTCCAGCAATCATGATTAGGCCAGCCCTTGAAAGCAAAATTGGACTAAATTATGGAAAATGAGGTCCTTCCAGCATACGTTTGCACTGGTGCTTGCTCGCCTGTGCAGGAGCCATGTCCTGTGCAGACACTGTGACCAGACCTTGCTTAGCCTCTAATTGCCACATCTCTGGTCTAAAATTTTGAGTTGAGTTCTAAAATTAAAGGAAAAGATGAGGGGCCTGTGCTGGATGAAGGCCTTTCCTGATGTTTGTCACCCCATGGTATTGATCCTTTGCACTCTTTTAGGTAAGAGATTTCTAGATCCTCTGGGGCACTCTGATAGCAAGAGAAGTTGAGAATGCATTTTTCTGATCAAAATATCTTCAGCTGCTTTATGGCTCCCAGAGCTGTAAGATTTGGGAATCAGATAGCCATCCTCAAGCCAAAGAGAATTAATTTTCCCCAGGTGAGTTTGTGTAAAACAGATGGTGGATCAAAGAGGGTTGTGAAAAGAGCTGGGATGGGCTTTTCGGGTGGCACGGCTTTTCCTCCTGTCTGAAAGCTCATTTCTCTGGGTTTCTGTTGACCAGTGGATCCTTCCACAGGTACACAAGCATCCAATAAACAATTTTTGCAGGAACATCTTTGCTGCCGACGTATCTTGGGCTCTCACTTGTGCTTGTCCTGGCCATCCTTGCACATGGGGTGTCTGCAAGTGTCCAGCTGGAAGATGATGGGGTAAGTGTGCATATGGAGGTGATTCTGGAGATGGATGGGTGCAATCCTACCAGCCCTGCCAATACTTGCAACTTGCAACATTGGGGGAGGGATAAGATAGTGCAGTGATAGGACAAGGAGTAATGGTTTTAAACTGAACGAGGGGAGATTTAGATTAGATATTAGGAAGAAATTCTTTACTGTGAGGATGATGAGACACTGGAACAGGTTTCCCAGAGAAGTTGTGGCTGCCCCATCCCCGGAAGGGTTCAAGGCCAGGTTGGATGGGGCTTTGAGCAACCTGGTCTGGCAGGAGGCGTCCTTGGCCATGGCAGGGGGATTGGAACTTGATGATGTCTAAGGTCCCTTCCAACTCTAACCATTCTGTGATTCTATGATTATGTATTTACAGCACGACATGACCATAAGAGGGGTCTTATAACCAGCCGGTTAACACATGCTCCTTCCCAGCATGGCTGCTTCCAGAAATCTCCAGGTTTCGCCCTGCTGGCTATTTCAAGTAAGCCCCAATTTATTTATTTTCTTTTCATAAGCTCTCCACAGCCAAGCTGTGACAGCCGAGGGAAACCTGCTCAGTCTTTCAGTGTTAAGATCTCAATTATCAGAGGACTGGGTTCTTCCATGGGAGGATTGTGTGTGTGTGTGTTGGGACTCCTTAAAGTATTTTCGGAGCTGAAGCATAAGCAGGCACTCGGCTTGCTGTGGTATTGGGGGCTCTGAAAAAAATGCCAGGAGGGAAAGGCCAACCTCAATTTTTGTCATTTAATGCCAGTTAATGTCTGTCACCTTGTTTAGAATGGGACAACAGCAAATACGTAGTAGAGCTGAGTTTTTCCATTAAATGCTAAGAACCCGGTTGTACCTCGCCGTGGCGCTTGTATGGTAGGGAACTGCATGCGTCCTCCAGCTGGCTGATGTGCTGAGACAAGCAGTGGGTGTCCTGCTCTGCGTGCTCTGGTGTTGAATAAAGGAAGTTGGGAGGGCTGATGTGAGGAATCAGGTGGGACGTTTGGGTTTCTGGCTGCCTGCACAGCTCCAGCATGTCCAAATGGTGGCAGGAGCAATCCTAGAGCATCCCATGGAGATCAGATTCAGGGAGGACTGGGAATTGCTGGGTTTTTTCATTACCATCTTTCCCTTATGAAGTAAATGTCACATTATTACTAGGTTGAGCTGTTGGCTGAAACAGAGTCATACACAAAATCAGACAAACCCAAAGCTTCTACAAGCTGCTAGATCTTTCCCTAAGTCCTCTTGAAAGCATTACAGGTGTAGAAGAAATTACCCCAAACTGTATATATATTCATGGATCTCCCTGGCCTCAGGCTGACCATGTGCCTCCACCGCTCCATTTTTTCTGATGGTGGGCATGTGGGAAGCCTTGAGAGGGACAGAAAGGCTTTGCCCAAGCGTCAGTAGGAGCCCGTGAGACCCGAAGCCAATAATCCTTGCCTGGAGCTGGTCCCTTTGGCTCCAGGCACTGCTGAGTTTGCTGGTGAAGAAAACCACTGCATTAGATGAAACCACTGTTAAAGGAGACTTCACAAAAGTGAATAGCTAGTGGTCAAAAAGAGCTGCCAGACTCCTGCTTTCTCAGTAACTAATAAAAGTGCTTTTTAACACAATTAATGTGATGTCTTGCTAAAGACTGAAGGAAATTGGAATTGAGACGTTTGTATTTTGACAGACTCTGTGGAAAACTTCTGTTCAGACTGGTAGGAATGAAACCAATAAATTTCTGAAGAAACTTTCTGAATTCAGCCTTCAAGATAATAGATAGGCTGTTCTGACTGCGGATAAATAAACTCTGTTTTTATAAGCGTTTAAAGACCTTCAGGATGACGAAGTGGAACATACTTCAAGTCTCCAAAGATGGGAAGTGGCTTCTGAGTCAAATGCCCTCCCGTGCCAGGGCTCGTATTTTAGACTGAGATCACTCTTTTGTGACTTGTTGACAGGTTTTTTGTTGTCCTTTGAAGAAAAAAAAGGGAAAACGTCCCAGGCTGAAAATAGCCATGAAACATTCCCCAACTGGCCAACCTGTTCTTCAAGAAAACTTCCCAGGGAACGTAAAGCTCTAGCTGCAGCCCTGAAAATGCCGACTAAGAAATGGCACGTAGGGTGATGATTGGGATGAAAAAAACCTAGTTTGGGTGACAACAGCCCCTGCCTGACTATTGGTCATCTCTTATCTCATGGTGAAGGTGACCACCTGAGGAAGGAAAGAAGGTAGGTAGGTTGGTTCTCACCAGGAAATGCTTAGAGGATGGACTCTCAAGGTGGGAGCAACTCACTCCCTTTTTGCCTCCCCCTCTCGTGAAGAACAACCCTACTTGCAATTCCTGCCCTCTCTGGCAGCAGCCACAGCCCTCCCAAAGGCCGGTGGTGAAAAGGCTGGATCAGAGCTCATCACCTTTGGAATAGCAGGGCAGGTCTCTGCATTTGTGCAAGGCCGAGGCTTAGTTCTGCAAACGAAACCAAAACAGATGAAACCCAGAGGCATGAGTGGTGAGCAACGCTGAAGGGTTTAGCACCAAGCTTTGTTTGCTTTCTTCTCCTGCATATCTACCAGTTCATGTGACCTGGTGGATGTGTTGGGCAGAGGCCAGCATGTAAAGTCACATTTCTGGAGGAAAAGAGAGACGAATCACATGTACAGGGTGGAGCTCGAACCAGGCTGATGGGCTCCAAATAGATGTGGGTACCTGCAGTGGCCCGTGACCAAAGAACAGCCCTGGCAGAAGGGTGGCACACTGGAGCAACGTGCTTCAAGGCTAAACGTCAGTGCTGTGGCCAAGTTGCTGAGGCTCAGAGAAGAGGCACCAGAGCATTTCAAGGGCTGGCTCAAGGAGCTCCATCTTACTGATTTCTCAAAGAGAAAAGGAAGGGAGAGCGGGTCAGGGCTTGTGGTGAACAAAGGTGGTGGAAATGGGGGAGTGATGGCATTTAGGAGGCAAAGCCTTATAAGATGGCTGGAAATGGGCACCCCGTGAATCCAGCCTGTAAAAAAAGGCTCTATTATTTAAAAGTCATGAATCAGGGAAGTAACTTGGCTAAGCTTCTGCTGATCCTCTGCTGCTGAGAGTGTTTTGATCCAGGCTGATCCCTCCCCCCCAAAACAGATGCTCTAATTCACGTGGAAATGAATTCAGGTCTGAGCTGCCCTGGGGAGGAGCTTTGGACGCTGCAGCAACTCACCCTGCCTTTGAGACTGGATTAGGGAAAGGTTGTCCTTGCCAAGGAGCCCAGGGGAAGCAGAGGGTCTGAAGGAGGTGCTGAGGCTTTGACTCATGTGCAGAAGATGGCCCAGGAGCAGGAAGATGCAGCAGCATCCCTCTGGCTCGGCATGTGAGGCACACCATGCCTCTGCTGCTGCCTCAGCAGCACCTCCTGGGCTCTGGTTGCTGGTGGTGGGGGCAGAGGGAGGCTTTTTTTCTAACGGGAAAAAAAATTAATCTGCTTGCAAGTAACCAGCACAGACTCTGGCTGGCTGCAGGAAACGTGCTCCTGCCGCCAGAGACACCACAGTTGCTACAGCAACTGCAAAGCACAGCGACTCACCAACACCCTCCCTCTGCCACCCTCCACCCCAACAAAATAAGGCAGAGCAGGGAAGGTGGTGATGAGGAGACAAAGTGGCTGGTGGGGATGACATGACCCCCTGGCAGTTGGGGCCGCCACATGCTCTGCTCCTGCCTGGGCACCGCTGCGTTCCCATCAGTCCTGATAAGCACTTGGTTTCCAGGTCAATACGGTTTCGTTGAGCAGATCTGTAATGCAGGGATGGCCTCGCAGAGCATACATGGTCCCCCAGCCTGCCTTCATTCCCCAGGCATCTCCCCAGTGGGCATCTGGGGGAGGGTGACACTGAGTCAGATCCTCGGTGCTTGTTCAGCCGCCGTGGCCAGTATGGGTGCTGTTAGGATGCGGGTGTGATGCTGGGGATGCTGCAGGGAGCAAGGGGAGGCAATTGGGAGGCTAAAATTGAGCTGTGCTTTGCGAGCACCTGCCATCTCATTACTATTTCAGTCGGGCTCTCCGTGGTTCCCAGCACTGTGCCGTCCTGCCTCAGTAAAAGCACATTGGTTTCCCCCGGTGCTCCTCTCTTAAATGTTTAATGGCAGGAGGAAGAGCTGTTTTAAGAAATGCTTCAGTGCTTCCATCTGAACAGAAGGTTGTTTGAGGTGGCCGGAGCAGACAAGAAAAAGTGTTAGCTGTAATTTTTCAGCATCCTTCTGCTGTTGAAGGGGCGGCAGCATGATGACGCAGAGCAGGGGGGGAAAGGAGAGGTGTTTCGGGTGCCTGGAGAGAGTAAGGACTCCTGGGATCTGTCTTGCATCTCCTTCCCAACTCTGTACGACTATAGCCTGATTTCTTATGTTGAAACACTTGAAAGAGCTTCAGGTTTGGAGCTTTAGTGGAAAATGCTTGAAGATCACCTGTCCCCAGATCTTAGCCAGGCTGGATGTGTCAGGTTTGCCAAATGCCAAGGGTATAACGGAGATTTAAAGGCATCCACCTGCCAGAGACTTCCTAAGGATCTTTGGAGTTCATGAAGTGCTTTGAAAAGCCTGGATAAAATCATTGTGGAAGGAAATGTGTTTTAATCCCGGCCAAGTTATAAATCAGGCCATCCTTAATACAAATGGCTGCTTGAGATGAGGCTGATACAAGAGGGGAGGGTTGTGCTTCTTCATTCGGCAGTCCCATGTCCCAGCACATCCACTCCTGTGGGAACCAGCTTGGTTATTGCCAGTACTCAGAGCAAACCTTTGTCTACACAGATGCCCCACATCTGCACATCGAGGGGCTGGGATGCCAGTGGGGCTGATGGAAGTGTTGCCACAGCCCATATTATCTTATCTCCCTAATAAAGGCCATTTCCCCGCAGGGCAGCTGGTGTCAGGCTGAAATCAGTGGCCTTAAGCACTCTTTCCAGGACAGGTTGGGCACAGGCACTATTTAAACCAGTAAAACATCCCAGGCACAGCACAGTGGAGTGGGGCTCAGAGAAAAAAACTATATAGAAAGTGGCATTAAAATGCAAGTTTTCATAGTGGCAATTGTGAACTCTGCAACAAACCTCTTCACAAATCCCAGCCCCTTCCCATGCAGCCGTGGTGCGATCAGGTTTTCATTTGAATGATGGGCAAAAGAGGGTGTCAGACATTTCTCAGCACTGACCTTGTGAAAGGGCAGTGCTGCTGGGCTGCTCAATAATTTATATCCTTAATATCAGAGGACAGTGTCTGTGGAACTTCCTATCGCTGCCACCCAGGATAAGAAGCAGCTTTCCAAGAGAGACAGGCTGAATGCAGGAAGCCCTGAGAGCGTGCATGGAGCTCACCGAGAGGCATTTGCCTTAGTGGTTTTGATGGGGGTACGATTTTTTAATCTGAAAAGATCCTGGTACAAAACCACGGCTAAAATCAAGCAGCAGATGCTGCACCCTAAAAATCAAGCAGCAGCCGCAGCCAGGTGGTTTTCTGCTCTTCTAAAGGCAGGAAAAGAAATAGTGTCTGATCTGCTTGGTGCTGCAGAGGGGAGGGTTTCACTGCTGCTGAGCGAAGCGTGCAGCTTTCTCTGCACCCCAGGAAAGCCAAGACAGCCCGGCAGCTGGAGCAGGCCATCCAGCCACAGGAAAGCATTGGGGGTGCAGGGGAGCACCCCCAGCCTGCAATTAGGACCCGACTCACCATCCTATTGATTTCTCTGCACTAGGTAGTTGGGAATGGAGATTTTTTAAGTAAATGCTTAGAAACGTAATAGTTCAGCCTCCTGCTGCTCTTCTTCCATCTCTGGCAGGCAAACGGCTCCAATCCATACCTCATAAGACAAATCAGGTGAAGTCCTGGGAGCAGCAGATACTGATGCCCATACTGGACTGAATCCCACGCATTTTCCTTGGCAGCAGTTTGGCCACATGCCCAAGACTGCTCCAGCTCCTTCTGCTTCTGAGACTATCAAACTTTTGGGGGTTTGCTGGTGGAGCTGTTAAGAGCGAGGCTGACCACGTTGGGCCACATCCTGCTCTGCCGACATCCATGAAATCCATGAGGATGCCACCATATTGACAGAATCAGCCGTTCCTTAGAAAATTATTAAACTTGAGCAAGCAGCTTAGGAAATGCCCTTGTTGCTAGAAACTGGGAAAGTGCCTAAGGTTTGGAAAGGGTTTGCATACAAGCTCTTTCCAAAACTCTCAAATGGGGCTGTGACCTCGGGTTCCAGCCACGTTCAGAGGGCAGGATCAGGCCCTGCTTATCTCCTTCCCCCTCCCCAACTCCACTTGAGCAATAACCTACTTCCTTGCTTTACAGAAAGAACATCTTGGATTAGGTTGCTGCAAATGAAAGGTTTCAGTCATGGTATCAGATGAGCTGCAGGTAAGCAGTGGGTTTAATGTCAGCTTTTTTGGCAGCCTCTTTATTCCTTCTCTTCTTTGCACAAACAAGCCATCTTTGTGTGGAAGTTCGTTTTCCTTTTCAGCTGCAGCATTCGTCAACACGGCTTCCCAATAATCCTCTCCACGCAGATAAAGGCAAGCCGGCAGCCAAACCGGATCCCTCTCCTCCAGGCTGAACCCCAGCCTGCTGCCCACTCCAAAACCCCAGTGGGCAGGTACGTGAAAGGATTCTCCCCTCTATCGCAGCCCCTTGCCACCAAGGAGAAGGGCAGAAATTGTGCCCACCTAACAGATCCTAAATCCCAGGGTGACACTCAATCAGCCTTAACTCCTTCCTAGTCAGCCCCGTGCAGTTAAGGCACAGGCATCAAAACCCCGACCCCCGGAAGGTCTGGGATGGCTTAGTGCCTTTCTGTGCTCATTAGGAAAATCCACCAAACTCTGGTCCAGGATATAGGGAGGAAAGAGGAGCTTCAAATCACTTCAGCTGTCTTTGTCCTTTACATGTTCATTCTCTTTTTGGCCTCACAAACCACTCAGACCAGCATATCTAAACAGTATATAATTTTATATTAAAAAGAAAAAACAAAAACAACAAAACCATTCAGGTCAGAGCCTGACACAGGCCAGGCTGCGTGCCCTGTGGGTTGGCAGGATGGGACCCTGCCGAGCATCCGCACTGTCCCCAGTTTAGCCAGCGAAGGCAGGAGAAGGGGCTGGCTGTGCCAGGCAGAGCAGCACCCACCTTCACAGCCCCACACCCGGCTGCTTCCCATCAGTGCCTCAAGCCTCCTTGCAGCCTCGTTAACTGCTTCGTTTCTGCTAATTTGCACTATCCCACCCCCAGCAACAACATCACGAAACTCTCCAGCAATGTGAAGGCGGCATGAGCTGAAATGCCTTTGCTGCCGAGCTAAATAGCATCAGGGCTCGTTTTACTGCTTAGAAATCTTTAAGGAAACAAGCAGGTCGATGAATAATCTGCTTTTTAAAAATCATAGCAGAGGTGCTGGGTAACTGCATATAACACTGGCCTAAATGTATACATAGAGTAGTGAACGTTAATGAAAAACAAAATTAAAGGGCCCTGCGTGGTGCAAGTTGGGTGCTGTACGGTTTGAATCCTGGTGAGCAGCCACTTCATGCAGGAGCAGCTCTGTCCGTACGCCCTTGTGCCTGAACAGAAATGGTGCATGGGTTTAGACAACCTGCGCAGACATCGATTTATTTTTTTTTTTCTCCAGCTTGTGGATTTTAAGCCTCAGCAGTGCTAAAACGTGCCGTGGGCTCGCAGAGGACACGTGCAGCCGGTGGGGTGAACTGCAGCCCGAACAGCTGGGGCTCTGTGTCCTTCTCGTAATAAATTCCTCCCAGACGGTGTTTCAGGGGATTGCTGGGATTTGAGGAGAGAGGGGGCCGGCTGGGAGCGAGTCAGGCTCCAGGTTTATCCTTGAAAGCCCCCGTGCTGCAGAGCCCGGGGCTGCGTTTGGCAGCCTGCCGGGGGGGGAGACGTTGGCGGAGGCCGGAGGCTGCCTCGTGCTGTAGGAACTCCCCAATCCTCTCGCCAGCTGAACTGGAGATACAGCTCCCTCTTAGCAATGCATAAAGCAGGCCAAAATCTGAACACCTTCCCAGGCGGGAGGTGAAGCAAAAGCTCAGAGTAACTTAAAATAAGTCCTTCCTGTGCTCCTGGATAGAAAGTGGCCGTGTTGGAGCTCTCCCACGGTGTGCCCAGCCCGCCTGACAGGAGAGCAGGGCGCTGAGCAAGGCTGTGCCATGCTTTTCAGCAGGACGGAGGCAAAAATCAGGTCAAAAATAACCCCATCCCAACGTCAGCAACACAGCCGAGAGGAACCAGAAGTCCTGAGCTGTTTCGAAGTTACGTTAAATAATAAAGCAGAGGACTGAATAAATTAGCTCAGCATCTATTTAGGTCAGCCCTCTCCGTTTCTCCCAGCCGCCTCCGTGTGCCTCCTCCCCGCAGCGATCAGCTGCTCCGTGCACGCTGTGCCTGCAGATCTGCTTGCTCCTTCCGAACAGCCGGGCTGTCGGGAAGCGCGGGTTGAGCAGGTGTCACTTCGGCTGTGCACGGTCACCCCGGCCTTGGGAAGCGGCAGGAGAGCTTCCTTTTCCGTTACCGGGGCACCAAGTGTGCCGGAAAATCCCGTTACGGCCATAAGCGTGGGCTGAGCGCTGCTCCCTTCCTGGCGTTATCTCCGACACGCAACCCTGCACGGAGCCGTGTGGTCCTGCTGGATGGGCTTGCAGCTGCCCAGGAGCCCAGTCTCCGTGCTCCACCTGCTCATCTGCTGCCGGCCCGACGCAGCCTCTGGGTAGCCCTGGTCATCATCCAGCTATTTTCCATGCCCAGCTTCCAGCCACGGCAGCACCTCCACCTTTGCAGACCATCCTTCCCCACCTTGCAGGTGCCCCAGGCTCGGTTGAGTGATTGCAGTTGTCGTTTGTTGATTTGGGGACATCCAGCCAGATGGACCAGGCTGATTGACACAGAGGGGAATCGGCTTTTAAACCTCTAAGCTCCCTTCAAATCATTCAAACGCCTCCAGAAAAATGCAACTGCTGTGCAGTCCTCTATATACATCTTTATTTACACATTTCCCAAGCCTGAATAGCCCTCTTTGATGTCCAGAACATCTCGTGGTTTTCAGCTATCAGCAAGCTGGATGAATACTCACCAAGGAGGAATTTACCTGCATCAAGGGCTGCTCCATCTCAGCCCAGCTCCTGCATTGCCAAAACTTAAAGGAGCTGAGCTGGTCCTCCCTGACCCTCTAGGTGGCTGGAGAAGGTCTCCAGTGACAACCCCAGCCAGAAGACACGTTCAGGGTGTAGGCAATGGAAAATGAGATGTTACTAAGTTTGGCCAAGCTTAGCTGGCTCCTAGCGGGTCCCAGCCTATGAGTCACTAGTACGTGGGCCACCAGCATGGCCTCCCCTCTGGAGGAAGGAGCGGAGGTGGAAAAATAACAAGAGGAAACCAGTTGTTAGTAGTGCCAGCTCTGGGGAGAGTGGGAGGAGGTGGCAGGACTGGAGAGAAAGGTCACGGCTGAACTGCAGGCTGCTGCCTGATTTTTCCTCCTGCCTTCATGGTGGGAAGCTTCTTACAGGAACACACTCACGGAGGATGTGCAGAGGGTCTGGACTGATCTGAGGGATGGTCTCCGTGGAGGAATGAAAGCCTCCGAGGGCAGGCAGGAGTGATGGAGCTGCTGTAACTTGTCCTTCCTTTTGTCCATGGTCCGGGCTCACCCGGGTTGCTCCTCTGATTTCTGCTGGGCTAAGCTTGATTACCCCTCTTGAAAGCAACTTTGGCCCAGTGCAAACATTGTAAAAGAAGATCTGGTTTGCTTGGAACAAACACATCCATCTCCCCCCTGCAGGTAAACACCAGTGCAAAGCGTTTGTTCCCCAGTCCCTGCCCCACCGTAGCGCTGATGCCCATCTGTCCCTAACCCAGAGACTCTTGCTCTTTGCACTGATCCTTGGTGACAGTGGTGGCAGGGGGAGATTCAGACAACTAGATCATGAGCCAATGACCCTATTCCTTGTCCAAAGCCAATACAATGAAAATATTGCTGAAGAAAATAAGATTGCAGCTCTCCAGCCTCTTCCAGTGCCCCAGCTCTCCTAACTGGTGCTAACTGGAGCACACCCAGTGAAGCACACAAGCCTCGGCTACTGTTCCCATGTCCCTGCCATCAGTCCAAGAGCATTTGTGGGCTGTGCCACACCAGCTCCCCATCCCATTGGGATACCCGCGGCCAGGGATCCGCACTTCTGCTCCCCCTTGCCTTGCAAGAGCTCCTGCTCTCTTGAACCTGCCCGTCTGACGATTGACACCGGTTGCCACTGTTTTTTTCTTACCGTCTCTTGCAAATGCACAGAGCCAGCTGTCCCCACACTGGCAGACAGGCACTTTCTATAAACAAAACAGTATTTCTTCAAGTCTTTAAGAAAATTGTTAAAGATGTTAGGGAAAAAACCCCACAGCCAGGTAGGATACCAGGTCAAGGGGGAAACTGCTGTGTGTCTTGCTGTTATTCCCTGGAGATGTCCCTTCTCCCTCACAGGGACCAGTGCTCCCACTTTGAGCCCAGAGTGGGATCTGTTATGCTCAGGCTCCCTCTAGTGCCTTCTTGTCCTGGTGTCCCTGCTTCTCCATGTGGCTTCTCCAGAGGTGTATTGGCCATTTGTCCCCGGGGACTGGCCATCATCCCCAGCATTGCTAGCTCGGGCTTATAGCACAGTCAAGTCCTGTTTGCCCACAAGCTGGGAACAGCCCTAAAGCTACCCAAAATCCACCACATCCCACCAATGCAGGGACCTCTCGGGGACACGCCAGGTGGCTCAGCCCTGTCTCCTCTGCTCCTGGAGGGAGCAGCATTTAGGGGCACCCCATAGTCTGTGTCAAGCAAAGACACAGGACTTCTAATCAACACCTGAAGCTCTTGGCACTGATTTTGCCTGGCATAGAGGACACCGCATAGCAGAGGCTGGCTGCACACCCAGGGACTGGCGAGCTGCACTGTCGCCCTGGGTCCAGCACCCTACATGAGCACGGCTCTGCCTCTTTTTATCTCCTGTGAAAATAGGGAGGAGGTTTCCCAGTGCCTTGGGAAGTGGCCAGCCTTGGCCACAGTCTGGGCCTTTCTTGTAAAACTCAGCCCAGCTCAGCTCTGGTGTCAGCACCACGCTGGCTGACCCACAGCCCTGCAAACACGCCGTTGCAGAGGTGAAGGCAGCCCTGATTTCTCACCTGACAAGGAGGTGTTCTTTGGTATAACCGTGAATAGAGGCAGTTCCTGTAATGGCGGGTACGACAGCACACTCTGCCGGGCGCCTTGGCAGGGCTGGTGCCCAAGGGAGGTGCCCTGGGCCCCCAGTGCTTGGGTCACCTTTCAGCACAGGCTGAGCCCTGAGACACGTCAGGAGAAGTTTCTCGCACATAACATCTCTCTAAATGTATATATCAGAATATACAATAAAAGAACACCTCCGAAATATTGCACTGGATGTCAGCAAAACCCGCCCCATACCCTTTTTGGGGTGGATCACAGTGGTTTCCTGGAAATTAGTGATTTACGCCCGCAGAGCGCTTGGCCTGGGCGCTGAGCTTCTCCAAGTCACTGCCATTACTAAAAGGGGGAGTTACAGTAATTTATCACCCCAAGTCCAAATGTCAGCTCGCAGGGAAGGAGGAGGGAAGGTTAGAGGAGTCTGCCAAAATGTGGCATCAGCATGAAAGCCGTGACAAATCTAACAGAGATCAATCGGCGTAAATGTGTGTGATGCAAGAACATTGACTGAGATAACGCGGTTGTCAAAGGCACTGTGAGATTTTTATTTTAACCTATGATTTTTTCCATAATTGTTTTGCAGCTGGAGTAATTACCATCCTATTTAATGAGCACAGCTCCTTTAATAGATGACACTTGGGCTAACATGCACTAATTAAATCTGTAATCACTGAAAGTATGATTGAAGGTTTCGAGCTGGCCAATCGTTCTCAGTAACACCGTAATTAGAGACATCGCAGCTCATCAGAGCACAGCAGAAATTCAAGGGGTCTTGATCACCCCGTGGTGTACATGGGTCTTGATCCTGCCTTGGATCATCCTTTTCCCCTGATATTCTGCATTGGTTTGCAGTGGTTTATAAACGACCCTGAATAGATCACACTCAGCCCCATAAACCGAGTGCATTTCCACAGTTTTATTATAAGAATTTGGCTTAGAGTCTCATGTATCACCTGGGCATCAAGCACAGCTTCTCTAATCCCCACCTGTCTGACTGCTTGGCTCACGTGGCCCAGCAGCAGCTGTGAAAGACTCACGGGGAACTCTAACAGCAGTAATTGCAGCGAGATACTGAAAGAACTCGAAAAAGATAGCTGAAACCATAAAATAAACCCTCCTGTTTCTTCCTCGAAGGAAGGTTCAGAAATGAGTGAAAAAGATCAAGAGTTTCTGAAATCGAATGGCCAAGATAAGGGGACCTGGCAGCATATTTCTTTCTGCAACGTAGTGGAGGCAAACATGCCTCTGGGATTCAGTTTTATCTTCTGCTGAGCTTGGCTCTTTGGGTTATCAGGAAGCCAGGCTTTCTCTCTGCTGTTGGCTGTGATTAGCTGGCCACAGCAATGTCTGAATACTTTTAAGACCACAGCTCACTACAGTGGAGAGAATTAAAAAAAAAAAAAAAAGAGCTTGAAGAGTCAGAAGTTTGTATATCAAGGAGGATTTCATGGACAACCTCATATTCTGGCTGCAAAATGACAGTAAAAGAATTTTGCTATTTTCATCTATTTTTTACACTATTTGGTAGTAACAGTTGCCTGGGATTAAAAAAAAAATTAAGCCAAATATATTTTGCAACTTAGGTGTTGCTGGAAATAAGAGAAATACTGAAATGAAATTGTATTAGCTCTCTTTTTCCTGCTGTTTTCATTTCAGTTTCATCAGCTACCCAGCTATTGAGGATAATTTCCCACACACACACTTTTGTAACAGTATGAGCTTGTTCCCAGGTATCCGAACTTGAGGCAGAGTAGCTAATTGCTCTGCAAGCAATCAGTCACTGAAAAAAATGTCTGCTTCTCTCCTGTGTACTGGTCCAGGGGCTTTGGTCTCTGGGCTATTTCAGGCAATTCACTTGTATCTCTCATCTTAAAATAAAGGCAATGCCATAAAAACATGGCAGTATTTTTCCATGCTACCATAACGCAGAAAGGCCTGGGCCTTTTTTGCTCATTTTTCCAAGGTTCCCAGTTGAACATACAGCAGTCCCAGACTGAAACGCTGCAATCTGTGCACAGACAGACCCCAACGGGCTTGGGCTTGGCCTATGGGTGCCCTTCCCCCTTTCACGCTTCCCCACGAGAGGCGCCTCGGTCCATGACCACGAATCACTGTTGGCAGCAGCGCAGCCGGCACTGGAGCTCCCTGATGGCCACACTTGCGGCCTCCTGCATTTGGGGTAGCAGGAGCCGCCATCAGGCTTGACTCCGACCCCCAGCCGCAGGCAGCCGCACCTGCTCCCCTCCGGCTGGGCCTGCTGCCATCAAAGGGAAATGGCCGCAGTGCACTGGCTTGGCTGGCGCTTTCACCAAGCAGCCCACTTCGCTTCATTTGTCCACCTTCGTCACCATTTTACTGTCTTTCAGATACTAAAGTACCCAGGTCTCGGCCAGTGCATCTTGCGGGGTGAGGCTCTCAGCCCGCGGGCCGGCCTGGCCAGGCGCGGTCGCACACCGCACGGAACCCCCTGCGCCGCGACCCTGCTGGGCCCGGGGGGAGCCATGTTGGGGGGACAGTGTTGGTGGGGGAGCCGTGCCGCTAAGGGACAGGGGTCCGCCACGTCGCTGGGGCCAGGGTGCTGCGGGGCCGGGGCGAGAGCGGAGGCGGCAGGCGGAGGGGCCGGTGCGGAGCGTGGGTGTGGGAAGGGGAGCGGGGAGGCGGCCGGGCGGAACCTCCCCGCTGCGGCGCTGGTTGCGCCCCGGAGCGGAGCGGGGTTCCGGTCCGTCCGCACCATTTCCCAGCAGCCCCTGCGGCACGGCCTTCTCTTCCGGTGGCGGCGGCGGCGGTAAGTGTCGCTCCGCGCTATCCGGCTCCATCCGAGCCGGGGCTGGGCCCGACCTGACCCCGCCGGGCTGGGAGGGGACGAGGTCGGGCCTGGGGCTGTGGTGGGGCGGGAGGCCGGGGGCTCCGGGTCGGTACCGCCGCCTGGCCAGCCCTCCCCGACTGAGCGGTGTCTCCTTCTCCCGTAGGTGCAGCCATGGCCAAGTCCAAGAACCACACCACGCACAACCAGTGTGAGCCGGGGCTGGCGTGGGTCTGGGCGGCTTGGGGAGGCGGGGAGGAGTGGCGTCTCCGGGGAGGCCTAGGGCCGTGCCTCGCTGAGGGGTTTAACTGGCTGCTTTCACCCCCTCGGCTATGGCAGCTCCGTCTTCCTCTGTTTCTTGCAGCAAGATAAGCTCCCGAGGGAAGGAGGTGGCGGTACGCAGCGATAGAACGGGGTGTTTAGTCAAAAGAGAGCCCTGCAAGAGTCAGGGCTTGTTTGGGCCCAATATAAAAATAATATATAACCAGAGAAAAAACAGTGGTTGGAACTAGATCATCTTTAGAGGTTCATTCCACCCTAAACCATTCTGTGATTCGTACGTTTGAAGTAAAGGCATTACTGAATGGCTTTCAGCCTGGGTTACCTAGCCTTCCAAAAATGACCACTGTGATAAAGTAGGTCTTGTTTGGGGTTTTCTCGTCAATGCAGTACATTGGCAGAGTTCATGGGTAGGTGCTGCTTGGTCCTGCACAATGAACGATGGTGCCTTTTAAAGCTAAACTCACATGCTTGAATTTTTTGGTAACTGAGGGCTTTTATTGCGCTAATGGTGTGGCCGGTGATATGTCATTAGTTAATGAGGAGCCTGAAATCTGTGGATTAGAAACTTGGGCAGTGCTGAGAGCACAGCATGCCAAGGAGTGAGAATAGAGACACTTTCTTAATTTGTATTTAGTTTGGATAGGACGGGTCATTTTGGTAGGGTCAGCTGGGCTTACAGGAAAGCTAATGCAGCTCTTTAATAATGGCAGAAATGGTAATTTAAATTGGTTTTTGGTCTTCCATGTAGCCCGTAAGTGGCACAGAAATGGCATCAAGAAACCCAGGTCCCATAGATACGAGTCTCTCAAAGGGGTGAGTATTTCTATTGATATTCCCAGGCTCTTAAGCTGTTGAGGCTTAACCACGAGAAAAAATCCTGTATTTGTATTATTTTAACTGACATTTTTTGCAGGCATTATGTTTCAGATGGTCAGAGCCACTGTGGGTTTCTGTTTTATCTTTGGCTTACCTTACATGCGGCTGTGATGTTTCTAACCTGCATGTGTATGAAACTGCTTTTCAGCTGATTATTGTTTCTGTCCTGGTAACTGCTGCTTCCAGTGAAAATAACACGTGTCAGTTGGGTTGCTCTGCTCTCTTTTGAGTCCTGCTGTGTCTTCTACTTCTCTGTACCCTTTAATATTATTGTACCATCTCTACTAATCCAGAGAATTTGACTCAGAGGATGAGAGGAATTGGCATTTCTGGACAGTAGATAGGAAAGTCAGTCTTTTGCTTTTTCTAAGGTTGGACAAGTGATCTTTCTTCATGCTTGAAAGTGAAAACATGACATTTTGGCTTTGGGGAGGGATGTGATTATGAGCTTTTTGTATGCGACATAAGAGTTTGTCATCTGCATAGCTCAGAGAGGGTTCAGTCCTGCCCCATCCCCACAGATAGTCCAGCTGTCTCTGAGTCCATCTCCTTGCACCGAGTGTGCATGAATTAAGATGACAAAACCCCAATACTCATATGTGCTGGCTAAAATGCTGTTTACAGTAAAATAGTAAATGTTTCTCAGCGGGACAGTAGCTGATAGTTCTGAGAGTTGGTCCTAGTCGTGACAGGATGTGTTAGCCAGCCATTAGCTGACAAAAACTGGGGAGCGACTCTTCTCCATCCTGTCACTTTTTTTCCTTTAATGTAAAAAGGAAAGGCCTGAGGAAATGCTGTTGGTCTTTGCCCAACGATTCCATGTTTATGTGCTCATTTGCCAGTGTTGGTTTGTGGTTCTTCAGATCCAGAATGTATTGTGACATGGAAATAAAATCTGTCTGGTTTACAGCTTTACTCAACTTACCCTATTCTTTCTGTATGTTTATCATGGGGGTTTTGGGTTGGTTGGTTTGTTTCTGGAAATTAAGGAAAATGGTTACTTAAAGGATGGTTACAGATGGCTAAAATAATTTTGTTGTTGTAATAAATCAGAATAAAAGTTCTGAGTTAAACCCAGCCAGCATTTGGGAAAAATTGGAACAAGCTGGAGAAATACAGGTTTTAGTATATGTCTCTTCTACAATGTGGCTTAATTTTTTTCTTATTTTTATAGGTTGATCCCAAGTTTCTGAGAAACATGAGGTTTGCAAAGAAACACAACAAAAAGGGGCTGAAGAAGATGCAGGCCAACAACGCGAAGCAGGCTGCTCAGCAGAAAAAGGACTGATGTGATTTGGGAGCAAAAGAACCAGTTTTCCTATTGGCATGTGTATTACAGCATTTTTGTAAAAATAAAATTGGTCGTAACAAAGTCTTTACCTCCTGAATTTTGAGGAGCTCTCTCCAAAAGTCTTGAGTTGTATTCTAGATGCCAACTGGAGCTGTGGAGAGGGTTTGTGTTATTGTCAGCCTCCACACACACGAACAAAAACAGCTGCTCCATCCTCAGTGCAATTCTACAGTGGTTGTTGATATACTGGTCGTGAACATTTAGTAGTTCAAAGTCTTTTGTCAAGTTGTGAAATACTTATTGCATAAGGCTCTAAAATTTAAACAAGAAACAACTTGTTTCTTTTCCTATAAATTGAAGCCAGTGTTGCCTGGACTCTGAGATGACAGTATTCAATACAGGTAAAATTATTTTTGATATTGGCACACACATTCGGAGTTCTTGTATTCCACAGTTTTTGTGATAGTTCCTAGTACTGTTACGTATCTGCTGCTTTGCTCTGCAGGTGAGGTTCTATGGCGGTTCTATGATTCTATGCGGTTTGAGGGAAGAGAGAGAGGTAAGGGTCAGGCTGAGAAGAAGATGTTGGCACGTTCATGAGAAGCAGGGAGGAAGATTTGGGCTTCCTGAGGCTCCAGGCAGCTCCCCCAGCTGTGGAAATCCTGAAAAATGGGAAGGTACTGAGTGCTAGCTCTAGTGTTAAGAGATCATAGTAATTGGTGTTAGAAATGGTGTGTGTTGTATTCTGCAATACTTAAAAGTTTGGACATGTTCGTGGAGCTACCATGGGAACATGTAAAGTTATAGGACTATATAAAATAGCCGTATTTTTCATAGTTAGTGCATTTTGGTGGAGATCTTTCATTCCAGTAACATAAAAAGTACCTACTTCATCAAATGTGCTGGCTGGTGAGATCAGGGGAGTAACATTCAAAAGCCCAAGAGGTGTGACAGGGTTTTGTTACTGCTGTCCTTCTGTAGATCAGGAAAGGACTTCACCCTCCAGGTGAAGGTCCCACTAGCCAGCGAAGCTGGTTGCAGAGGTGCATTTTTATAACTGATACGGGCTACTTGTCAAAATGCAACAGACTGCCCCTGACACTGCAGTTCCAACACTTGTCCACCTGGTGGTGTAAATCCACAAAGAGACTCAAGGGCTGCAAGTTTGCAACTGTCTTTTGACTGCAGTGTAGCAGCAAAACAGCTACTGGATTAAAAAAGTAGAATCTTTCAACTGAAACATCCGATTAATGTAGTTCACTATTTTTTTTTAAATAGTTAAGCCAATTACCTAAAGGCAATGTTATTTTGAAACAATGTAAATAGTTTGAATTCTTTATGGCTTGAATTCACAAGTTTCTTCCCAAATACCGCTTTTTAATTGTTTTTAACTGATTAAAAATACCACCTGGCCCTAAACCAAGCAATATAGAGATATTTACTAACTTCGAACTTATGAGTTGGGGGCTTTTAAAGTCTGAGGGAAGTCTGCAACCCCCCAACTGCTTTGTGCATCTCTTGGACTGTTTTGGAGATTGATGGTTGTCGGCTGAAAGAACTTAACCGCTGTGCAATAGCAGCTGGTCAGGAATGGTGCTGGGATAGAGAACGTACAGTCACAAGGTTCGTACCACCAGGTAGAGCCTCCTAAATAGTTAAGACAAAAAGGTTGTCTTTTTGCCCACAGGAAAGGCAGGAGGTCAACAAACCAGAGGTTCCTGGTAGTAGTCTTCCCTGGAGAGGTTTTTTTGCAAGTCATCGGTCACCTAGAGAAAGATCCCACTGGCCTCAGTGGTACCCAAGTGCCTGTGGGTATCAGAGGACGTTGTATTGCTGCACCTTCACCTGCGTGTCTGCAGAGCTCCAACCTGCTGTAAGTTCTGCATTTGAAATCTCCTAACACCAAGGCTTTTCTATCTAAGAGGGGGGATTTCATCTCTAAACCCTTTTGGTGTCTTCTCCGGAGTGCTTGTCTTGTGAGAGTAGCTCACCCGCAGGATCAGGGGAGACCTTATTCCGCTCTATAACTACCTGAAGGGGGAATGTAGAGAGGCGGGGGTCGGTCTCCTCTCCCAAGTCACAGGAGAAATGGCCTTAAGTTGCACCAGGGGAGGTTTAGATTGGATATTAGGAAACATTTCTTCACCAAAAGGGTTATCAAGCATTCGAATAGGCTGCTCAGGGAAGTGGTTGAGGCACCATCGCTGGAGGCGTTCAAAAGACGGGTAGACATGGTCCTCAGGAATATGGTTTAGTAATTTTTATTCCTATTTCTTATTTATTTTTTTGGCAGAGTTAGGTTGATGGTTGGACTAGATGATCTTTAAGGTTCCTTCCAACCTAGACGATTCTATGATTCTATGCGGTTTGAGGGAAGAGAGAGAGATAAGGGTCAGGCTGAGAAGAAGATGTTGGCACGTTCATGAGAAGCAGGGAGGAAGATTTGGGCTTCCTGAGGCTCCAGGCAGCTTCCCCAGGCCCTGCCTTCAGAAGCAGCCGCTATATCTTGCTGCCCTTCATGCTGCCCTTCAGTGGGACAGCTTCCCAAATAAGGGCTTGCTGACTTTCCGACCAAAATAGCGGCTGCGTGACAAAATGCAGCGCGGTGGAACGTAACCTTAATCTAGGCATCATTGTGTAGCAAGAGACAGGAATTTTGTGAGCTTCCACAGCAGCTCGGTGTCAGGTTTGTTGCTGTCTGCTCCCTGCACACACGGTGGACCTGCAGGACGCTGCCTAGACATCGGTTGATCACCTTTTTGAGTTTTCTAACCCTGTGAGAGCTCAGTTTGCAACTTCCCTCCTTGTGGTAAAGGTTGCCCCAGCCCTGAAGGAAAAGCTGCGGAGGGGAGTCTGTGCTGACGTGGTCTCCTGGTGGGTTTGCATCCTCTTTGGTTTGCCTTGTGAAATAATTTAAGTTCTGTGTTTCAATTTCTGTTGGTCAAGTGAGGTTGAAGATCTTTTTTGGGAGGATTACGTATACAGAGCCCAGGAGACAGAACTGACAGCTGTGGCCCCCTTGAAACTATTCCCATTATGCAGAGCTCTGTCATCTTTGACATTTAAAAACTTCAAAAACTCTTAGGATTAAGGCTTTGGTATCCCGCAGGAAGCCAGTGAGCTTGAGAGCGTCTCAGCTCAGCTACTGCTGTACGTTGGATTATACATTTCATGCTTGCTGCTGCTGTGTGTCATACCCACTGCAAATGACTTCTCCTCTTTGCAATTAAGAGGTCTCGGTATCGAGTTCCAGTTTGGCTCCTTTTTTCCCTTTGATTAAAAAAAAAAAAGAGAGAGAGCAAAGGGCACGTAACCAAATACTGTATCAGCTCATTTGGCAAAGGTGAGCAATCGCACTGGAAGCCAAGAGCATGGAACTGGGAGGAGAAATCCAAGCACTGGGAGACACTCGGATGAGGCAAAGTGTGTACTGGGGATGTATGTTCACGGTGAAAATGAAAACCTGGCTGGGCGCGTGTTGCTCTCTCCCCCTTTAACACCTTCCACTGGTGTGGTAAAGCAAAAAGCAGTGAACAGAACGTGAGTGCTGCTTTGCCCAAGTTTCAAGCCTGTTGCAGGCGTTTCTGTGCAACAGGGGCTTTGGCGCATTTGGAGAAATACTTTTTATTTGATATATCTTAGCTCACGTTATACTGCTGCTGCCCTGGTGGCAGGTGTGTGACTGTAGGCGAGCTGCAGAAGTGTTCTTAGGGAGATGAGAACCAAATGTCCTCAGGTCTCCCTGCAGTCAGTCAGTGCACGCAGCAGCATTTTACTGAGGGCCGAGGAGAGGCCTTGAATAGGCTGGAAAAGCTGCAATCCGGGGCAGGAGCTAAATCTACTGCCAGTGGAAGCAAGCGGAGCAAGTGGTTTGGGAACTGTGGCTGTGGCCAGTGGCACGGGCTGCTGTCACCTGTCGGCACAGCTCTGTCTCTGCTGAGAGTTTAAGAGCACACAGATCTGGCGACTCTTAAGTGGTAAGTGGCTTTTTGCCTGATTGAAAAAATGGATGGATATTTCAGTGACTTTTTTAAAATTATTGTTATTTTCTCAGATGTTTTTCAAGTAGTGCTTGCGGACCTCTGTCACATTCCTTAAGGGCTTCTGGCACCAAAGCTCAACGTGCAGGGAAAACTGAATTTGTTTGGAGTTCCATCGATACGTGGAGTCCTCGGGTGGTTTTCATTCATCATGAGCACATCTCCAGGCACGTCCCCTCTGTGGAGACTTCAACCAGGTTGGTCCTGTGCTGGTTACTGGTTTTTCAGCCGTCTGACCCGCTCGCCAGCCCATCGTGTCGTGTGTTCCATTCCGAATGCAGCTGTTCCTGTGTTTGCCAACAGTGAAATCCACCCGCAGCACCCCACCCTGCCCCATTTGCTGTCTTACTTCTGGGGGCGTGTGTGTTAAAACAAATTGATCTTGCAGCAAGTTCTCATGTGGAACACGCTGACCTGCTGGCACCTCTGGTCTAAAGACTAAAAAAGGCCAAATAGGCCCCAGTGTCTCTGGGGAAGCTCTTCTAGGAGCACTTTTCGGCTGCTACAAGACCCTGGTCCTCCCTCTCCAGCCACCACCTTCCCTGTTTTGCTCTTGGAAAAGTGTGTAGACAGTGAGGCCCTGACTCGCTGCTACCTCTGCCATTGAATCAAGGGGGTAGAGCTGAGACACGTGGCCAGGTGGCTCTTTGCAGCCATCGTTTTCCTTGAGGTCACAGCAAAAGCCCAAGCCTCCCCCCACCCACCAGGTTGGCTGAAGGGAGGGGATTAAGCTGGGAAACTTCCTTACTTTTTTCCCCTCCTCTTCACTCTTTAGGGATCCAAAGCCTATCAGTGAGCAGTGGTGAATACCTTGGAGGTGTCCTCATTCGGTGTCGGGATCTGGTCAGGACAGAGGAAGATAACCGGGCTGTCGGTGATGCCTGTGGAGTTGTGATGTGGGAGTGTTGGTTGCCTGCAGGACGGATGGCCGTGGCTGTGGGGACAGCTGGCATCGCCGTGGCTCGTGGCAGAAGCCCAGGTATTTGCACCCCTGTGGAGGTGTCCAGGCCTGGAATAAAACAGGTCCTCAGAAGCAGGTCTCGGCGGGAAATGACTTCTGCTGCTACACTGGGGAGGTGTAAAATTAATATTTTTGATCTCTAGGCTACGGATTCATTGGAGGCAGTAACACACAGGAGCATGTCCTGTCACAGGGCTGTTCGACCCAACACATTTCTGTGTCTGTTCGCTTCTGGTGCACCTGCAGTTCTGCTGAATCAGCAGGAACTATGGCATTGAGGGCTTGGGACCCTCGGGGAGACCCATTTGAATGGGTCTTCTAGATGTTTGCATTAGGAGTGTTTCCAAAATATTCTGGGTTTTAAGGAAAACCAGCTGTTCTAGCTGACAGGGGTTCATTTCCTCAGTTTCTCTGATGTTACAAACCCTGCTTGAGCAAAACATTTGGTGCTCCTTGTCCAGAGGACAGGTACAGCCATGTTCTTCCAAACACCTGACTACCCCTCTCAGCCTCATTTCACCTCGAGCCTATTTGGTCTGAATTACAATATTTCATTATTGCTACAAATGAGAGCATCTGTCACACCAAATACAGCTGCTCAGGGTGTTATTTGCAGGGGGGGAGCAAAAAAATAAGCTGGTTTGGGGAGGAAAGGCAGAAGGATGGTGCAGTGGGCATGGGGGTACTGGCATGGTATCACCCACGCCCAGGGTGGAGGGCAGCATCACCGGGGTTTGCACTGACACAATCTTGTGCCTTGCCCTGCCAATGTTTATTTTGCTTGGGTAAACGTTTGATTTTAGCAACACGACTGCAATGCCTGAGCTGTGCTGGGGCTGTAATTCCATGGGAGGAGGCAGCTATGTGCAGGGGAGCTGCTAATGCCACTGGAATGCTGCGCTTCCTTGGGACGGGAGAAGATGGCACCCAGGGCCCTCAGGGACAGCACGGTTCTTCCTCGGCCCTGCTGTCACCCCGCGCCTGGGGGGAGAGACCCAAAGCAAGGTTGTGCCTTGCGCAGGGCCCAAATTAACATGATTTCTGAGGGAAAATTGTGTGTTTCAGTTCTTGTGGTGAGGCTCCCACCCAGGGCTGCTGGAGGACTGTGAGGTGCTGCAGGCCTGCCATTGCCTGCTTCCTGCCAGGCTGGGTGAGGTGGGAAGGAGGAACCCAGTCCAGCTTAGCAATGGCTTTTATTCATATTTCCAAAGAAAATACAGGTCATCTTTCTGCATGTGCTGCAGGGTGGCCGTCAGGATAGTCAGGAGGGGGAAGGGGTGTCCCTTCAGGACAGCCAGGGAAGGAAAGGGACTGTCCCTCACCCGGGGATTTCAGTGGTGGCATAAGTGGTTGTTAATTCATATTTCATCACTAAAATGCTGCTGATGCTCCACTTAAGCCAGCAGGCACCAGTGTTGGCTCCTGAGCCCGTTCACCGTGGCAGGGGTCAGGAGATGCAATGTGGCAGCTCCCCACTGAGCATCCACGGCCCCTTTGGCTGGGCTTTGTCACTGGGCTGGCAGCAAAATATCTCCTTGGAGACTTAAACCGCCAACTGTGGTGTCACCTTCCCAGACACGGCTCGCAGGCACTTGGCGCAGTCCTGAGGAGCAGACCCATTAGTCACGAATACGTGACCGGGGTGAAGCTCTCACTAAACCTCCAAGGAACGACCATCTGAGGCACTTGGTATTAACGCATTTTATTTTCCCAGCGGCCACCCTTCTCAGCGCTCAGTCTTCATGCCGGTAGCCAGGGGACTTAGCCAAGGAGATGAGATGCGGAGCTGGAGGGGTTTAGGAGATTTGGGCTGTCATCTGGCTTCAGATTTATTCAACTCCCTTCATAAACTCCAGGAACTCTGCCAAGGGGAAGACATAGGAGATAAGGGGTGTGAGGTGGGACCAAAGTGCTGTCACAGCTGCCAAGTGTGGTCTTGGCAGCTTTCCCCAGCCCCGTCTCCTTTTCCACCCCCACCCCCACACCTCGATGTGCAAAAGGCTGAGAGGGGATGGCTACTGCTCCTCTGGCTGTGGCGAGAACTCCTTGTGACTCCCACTGGAAATGTCACCAGAGCCCTGCGTCACCCTCAGTCACCACCGAAACACTGGAGGTCAGTGCCTGGGGAGGAACATGGCCACCAGCTCAGCTTGGAAACGGTCTGGGGGTCATTTCAGTAGCATTGCATTCAAAGATACCGCCCTTTGGAGGTGGTGCTTGTGTTTAGGGGGCAGGAGGGACAGGCAGGTCTGTGGTACAAAGCAGGTTTGCTTCAATGCAGGCTGACTTTCTCAGCATGCAGAGAGTTCAGCGGCCCCAGGCCCTTGCTACCATTTCACAAGCATAAGAAATCCCTCATCCTTGTGCAAACACCAGCTGTGATCAGGCGTGTTGCCCAGCACTGCCTGCATGAGCTCACAACCATCCCTGAAGGCAACCAAGACCACAGGAGCTGCCCAGCGACACAACCAAACTGTGTACAAGAAAGACTCCTACCATCATAGTCAATCCTGCCATCGTTGTTTTTATCTCCATCTCTCATCAGTTCTTCTATGTCGTCCTCTGTGATGGTCTCTCCCGTTGCCTGCAGCATGATCTTCAGCTCCTCGAGGTCAATGTAGCCATCAGCATTTCTGCGCAAGGATGGAAGATCTCAAAAGTGGACCAACATGCTGGGGAAGGGGAACTGGGGTGGCTGCACTGCTCCCACCACCCCCCTGTGCTGCAGTCGCTGCCCTTACTTGTCAAACATCCTGAAGAGATCTGAGAGTTCCTCTTCAGTTTTTCCTTTGCTGTCGTCTTTCATACACCGGACCATCATAACAAGGAACTCATCAAAGTCTACAGTGCCGCTACCTGCAGGCAGAGTACACACCATCAGACAAGACTACCATGGGTGAACAGGCACCATCAAGACATCACACTTCCCTTTAGTAACCAAGGAGCAAAACTCAGGAGAGCAGCCCTGCAGCAAGAGGCAGCTTTCAGGATGCTGGTGTAAGTGACTGAGGCCATGGACTGACTTCATCACCGCATTTGCGCTTTTTTCAGTGATTTTGCCAAAGCAAAATGAACCAAAAGTCCTGCTGGAAGCACCGATGAATGGAAATTCCTGCTATGGAATATGGATACCTGTCCATCTCATCCGAAAGCAGATATTCATGCAGTGTGGTTTTGCACCAGCAGTACAGTGACACGTTTATCTTCCTTTTTTGCCTGATTTTTAACTGGTTGTTTGTTTTTCTTTCCAGTTGCTTAGTATGGTATTTCTGCCCAACTTGCACACAGTGGATTTTGTTATGTGACCACCAGTACACTTATTTAATCAATACTGGCAGTTATTTGTGTATGTGTGTACACTTGAGCAGTGAAAGATGTTCCCAATGACAGAATCCTGTATTTGTGGCACTTCTGAAATGGCAGTTGCTGCATTCAGCCTATATTTTGTTGGGTTTTTTTTAAAATGGGTCTGTGCAATTTCACAGTAACCCCCACAATGAGTTCAAGCAGTCTGATTGTTATAGGAGTAATGATTTTGATAGCTCTTTTTGCCTGGAAATTTTCTAAAGGAACCACGCTTCAAAATCGCAGCGCTGTAGGTCGCTCCTTGCAGGCTGTGGCTGTCCCCAGCACAGATCCTGCCAGCACTCCGCATACACTGAGCACTCCCAACCTGCCCCGTTTCCCTCATGCCTGTAGTGCTTGGGAGAGTGGAAGAAACCCAAATTTCTCACCATCCTCATCCACCTCGTCTATCATCTCCTGCAGCTCCTCAGGGGTGGGGTTCTGCCCCAACATCCGCATCACCTTCCCCAGCTCCTTGGTGCTGATGCAGCCATCCTCTGCCCCCAGCACGAAGATGTCGAAGGCAGCTTTGAACTCTGGGGAGAGAGGGAAGAGGAGATGTCGGGGGTCTTTCCCCATGCCTCAACCCTGCAGGTGGGCAGCCCTAGGGCAGGGGGCTCATCCCAGTCCAGTCTGGCATTTTCTGGGGTGTAATTGCTAAGGCAGGCTGAGCTACCAGCTGGGGAGTTTGTCTTTAGGCTGCAATGTCAGGTTAAAAGATGCACCTACCATTTTTTTGCTCTTCTGTCAGCTGCTCAACCTGTAAGGAAAACACAGAGATGAAGTAATTTTTCTTCCTCAGCATCGCTAATGGTTAAAAGGTAACGTTATTTGTTTAACAGCCTTTGCAAAGGTCAGCCAAGCCTTACAACAGTCACCCTCATGGACTACAGGATATATGACCAGTGAGGTTTTGACACCGCAACTTTTTGTAGTCTAAGAGATTCTTCTCCTTAAAAAAAAAAATTATTCCCAACTCCTTTGAAGTGATCATAATTTCTCCAGAGTGGCAGCATCTATCAGAATTAACCTTTGCACAAGCAAGGAAGACCCACTGGGAAAAGCATTTGTCTCTGTCAACCTTTTGGGGATAATTTCTTGTTGCCAGGAGGCCTCACAACGGGACATCTGTGCCGCTGAGGGCTGCTCGTGTGTGGGCTGAGGCCAGGTCAGAGGTGGGACGTGCTGGAGAGGTCCCTGGGGAGGGAGAGGCAGACAAGACCAACCCTGGTATTTGTTTTTCAGCCCTAGAGTCAGGAAGCTCTCTGCACTATCCAGAGCATTGTGGGCTGTTCTGCTTCCATCCAAGTCAGTGTTTATTACAAAGGTTCCTGCCTCGGGAGGGAGATGCTATTCCCGTTAGCCTGTTTTGGGTTTTTCCCTGAAGAAATGGCCTGTGGAGCCATAAGGTGTTGGCCAAAATGGGCTGGCATATTGTTCCCAAACCCTGCCTTAGTTCATTCCCTGCGGACAACCAATGAGAGCTTACTAGTCAGCATGAATTAATGAAAATAATCAATGAGGAGAGCAAGAATCCATAAGCTCTGTGTCATGCCTCTTTAAGTGCATTTCTCTCTTTGGCTTCATTCCTGCCTGCAAGGCAGGCTGTTGCTTATCTAAAATTTCTGACCCCACCACTATGTCCAACTACCCCTTTAGTAGCATAGATTAAACCGCTGATTTTTTTTTTCCCTCCCAGACTGGTCGACAGCCTTTCCAGAGTCAGGCAGACCTAAGCACTGCCAGGACTGCCTCTGCCCTGTGCAGAGAGTGCCTGGCCCTACTAATGTCTCCTTACTGCCATCTCCATACCCTCTGTGAGCTGTCCCCAATGCCCATCCCCACTGTGTTTTGGTCAGGGCCAAACTCTTCAACCCAGGGTTGTGGCACCCCGTCTTTGAGGGAAGGCTGATGACTTTGCCCCAAAGAGGAGAGGTTTTGCAAAAGCCAACTGGAAATCCTTCACTCTTGCAGCGAGAGGCAAGGAAAGTGCTTTTTCTTAGCAGGAGAGAGCCTGTGGGAAGCGGGCAGAGAGCCTTACCCCGCTCCCCACGCACCAGAAGGTGAAGATTTTCACATCAGCAAGTGCTAAGGATGGTGGCAGGATTGCCATTGCAGGAGGAAACCCAAGCCTGCTGTGACCCCGGCACTGCTAAAGGCAGGTGGGCAGCTGCCAGCCCTTTGTGGCTATTGTCTGGACAGAGCGGGGGCAGCCAACGTCCCCTCGGCCGATGTCCACGGCCACCGTCCTGCCACTCGGGTAACCTGACCCTCTTGGTGCATTTGCTATTTATAAGCCTGGGCAAGAGAGGTGCTGGAGATAAAGATGAGCTCCCCAATTGTTCCCAGGCTTTGGTATTTATCCTTGCAGCCCTTTATCTGGACACTTGTCCCCGGCACTGTTCTTAGTGCCGCTTAACAGAGCCTAAAAATGTTCCCAAAATAGCTTTGTGTTTGCACACCCTTATCTAGGCATGAGTGGGCAAGATGAAAACCCATTGGGTTCCCTGGCTGCACGTAGGGAATTTGGCGTAACTCTAATACTAATACATGCCATAAGTACGCAGCAAATAGAAAAAAATCCTCACTTTTGAAGCTTCCTTAACTACTGAAATGATAGAAGTGGAGCTATGCTGTATGTAAATTAAATGCATTATGACTGTAGAGTGACTTATTACAGAGATATCTCTTGAGCTGTTTATAGTGCCCTCTGGACACGGGTGCTGTTCGCGGCTTTATTCCTTTTTTCCTTCCACATCATTTCAGGGACAGGTTTCCTCAGCTGCGGTGTGGGAAGACAAGCACTAAGCTCACAGCACTGCGGCAGACGCAGTAATGCCAAATCTCCTCTATTTTGCTTTTATCATAGCTCTCTTCTTCGTCCCGTGTTTCCACTTGAAGTCAAACAGAGGAAACTGAAGTTCTTGATATTTTTTTTTCCAGCAAAATGTTTTCATGTGGTTAAAATCTTGGGGAATAAATCCACAAAAAAACTTTTTGTCTCGACAGTGCCTGGTTTAGACCTGTTTTGCCTTGTGAAGGTGCTGGCAGCTGATGCCTGGGACTTGAGCCCCACATTTACCAGCGTGGCCCCACCTTCAAATCAGCAGCAAAATCCATATGGGAGCCCATCAGGTCTTCTGCATGGCCCATTTCCTGGGTGAGGGCTCCATGTTTGGGGTAAGTTTTTGGTATCTGAGGTAGGAAATTTTGGGTTGTTCTCTATTGCTGCCATTCCTTTTTCTCAGCTAAATTCCTTCATGGTAAAACTGATAAACTTCCAGGGCAGAGAGTCCCCACCTTCACCTGTGGATTTTTGCCCATTTCTGGGGTAGAGATTTGGAGAGAGGCTGGAGCTTGCAGTCGGGTAACCCTTAATTTTGGGGCTCTCCACCCACGCTGTGAGGGCACTGTCCCAGCAAATGGACAGACCTTTTTGCCTGTGGGCATCGGCGGCTTCCAAAGCACCTCAGGCTTTCTCCCTGATTATGGGCATGAGGTCCCTAAACAAAAAGCAGAGGACCTGTGCCTTGAGTTGCAGAGAACATATTTAATTTAAAAGCTTAATTAGAGAGGCTTGGGCTTTCTTTGATTTCACAGGTCACATTTTTCTCTTTTTCTGAGGTGTTCGTTGGGGGACTCAGTGCTATATTGTACAGCCTTCCCTAAACCTTTTCACACTATTGGGGTCGCTAGGGCAATTCCATTTAACGAGGTTCAGGCCTGACCAAAGGACAGGACAGGTGTGAGCATTTTGTTCTTTTCTTCAGCTATGTATCAAGCACTATCTTTCTTTCCTCTAAAAGCCTTGGAATTAGAATAGGACTTGTGTGATGTATTTTTTGTTAAAATTTTGTTAAATTTTTTTGGTTAAAATCAAACCTGATCAACTATATATTAAAAAAAAAAAAAAAGCAGCTCTTATTTTAACCCCGGTTATGGAAGGGATACTGTAGCAATCCACACAATCCAGAATCTATTTTCATCCTTATTCCACCTGCATATCACTGTCTGTCTATGTTACAAAATAATGTAGTGTTCTTATTACAGACCAAATAGTTCGGGTTTACACGGTGAGCACAACGTGCAGCTGTGTAAGTTAAAATAGCCTTTAGGATGCTCAGCGTTCCCCAAGAGCATAGCTCACATTCTGGATTTCTGCAGAGCAGATATCAGGAGTGGCAAAGCAGAGGAGGATGTTTGGAAATAAATTATAAGAGCCAAGGGTTTTTTAAATCTTCCAGAAAAAATATTCAGCTGAGGAAGGGGGGAATACATAGCAATGGCAGAATTATAAAGGACCAAAAAGAAAAAGGTGAAGTTTAACCCGTACAAGTAATGTTCATTTCATGGGAAATGCAGCTCTGCTTTGTCTGGTCTAAAACTAGCAGACACCTCTTAGGCTTTCAAGATTTTGCTGAGATTTATAACTTCACCTATGGGCCATCTCCCTGCCTTACAGCGGGGAACCAGGGGAGTAACTGTAAATAGTTTAGCAGCACCATTGAGAGTTTCGTGCTGACAAGAGGAGTGTGAAATCTTCAGAGCCATCGGTGGGAAAGGTCCGTGTCCTGGATGATGATGTTGACTAAAAGTTGCCACCCTATAATTATTTCTTATTTGCATTTCTCTGTTGAATTACCTCCATCACAGCTTTGGGGAATCTACTGTAAAACCCCTGTAAACCCTTTAAACCCACCCCACCCCCAAAACCAAAACCCCAAAGGGAGGCACTTACCGCTGCCTTATAAATGTCATCCATGGCTACAGAGGTTGGGCGAGAGGCCGGGGGACGTCACGGTCACACTCTGCCGGCGCTGCCCCTGCAAGCCCAGCTGATATAGGGGGCTGCCCGCCCCGGGGGATGTGACCAGCCCACCGGCAGCCCCGCACGCCCATCCCCGTCCCCACAGGAATGCCTCCCCTGCATGCCTTGGGATGGGGACGCTGCCGAGCCCGAGGCTGGCATGTCCGGAGCCAGCCCCAGCCCCGTTTCGGGGCAGCTGGAGGTCTCCTCGTGACTTTGATACGGGAAGGAGCAAGCCCTTTCAGCCAGGTCTTGGCAGGACCTTTGCTGATATATTGCAGTATTTGGCTGTCCTGACTGGGGGCATGCCACCATGTCACCTCCACCTCCCATGTGTTCCCCCTCTGGAAGATCCATTAGAAAGATTATACTGTGCCTAATTAAATTGGGCGATATGGGAAAGGCATGCCTCCCAAAATATCCCCGTCCAGCAGTAAATGTACCCCCTGGGACAGTGGGAACAGGAGGTGCCAGGGCCTTCCTGCCCCCTCCACTGGTTGTCTCCAAGCCCATGGGGGGACATGCTGCTGGGGCACATGTGGCCAGTGCTGGTGGCCTCAGAGTAGATGATGCCATGTGCATGTGGGCACCAAGGCCAGGGGGGAGTGTGCGGTCCTGATGCCACAGCGTGGAGAAGCGTGGAGCTTTGCCTCTGTTTTCTGTTTTTAGCTGGAGCTGCAAAATAGAGGGTGGTGGCTGTCAGCTGTGCTTGATTTCAGGGATAATTCCCAGTTCTTTAGGAAACCAGGACTCACTTCGCCCAACCAGCGAGCTGACCAGTCCCCACCGGAAACAGGGAAAAATCCATGCTCCTGGATTTACCGTGGATTTACCCCACCACAGTGAAGAGCAAAATATGCTAAAGGCCTCCAAATGATGAGGAGGTTTTCCTCAGTGCAGGGAAAAGCATTTTAATGCACAGCAACCAAAGCAAAACCCTCTTTTTTGGTGATTCAGGACTCCCTCTTGTGTCCAAAGGAGATATGGATGGCTCTGGCGTCTCAGGGTGACATCTCACCTCCAGCCAGCTCATACCAGTGTTAGTTACCAAAACTGAAAATACCATGAATGCAGCTGCTAGGTTTCATCTCTTCTAAAAATCTCTTCTCCCTTTAATAATCATCATGTTGCATGCAAAAATCCTGCTGTCCCTTGCCCAAGTGGCATTAACCAGTGACCCCGGGGTGGTGTCGGGGTGAGCACAGTGCCCTGTCCCACACCACATCCTCCCAGGTTCTGCGCTCCTGAAAGATCAACTTGCATTTAAGGAATTAAGTTTTGAAGCATGTTAGTTTTCAGAACTGGAAGATACTAATATTTTGGCTGCTTTGAACATAAAAATGGCAGAAAAAGCTGCAAAGGGCAGCGGTTAGTTTGTTAAAAGGGATTTGGAGCATTTCCTTTGGTGAGGACACGGGCTGGGAGGCCCACCACCACACAAACCCTCCCGGGCATCCCCATGGAGAACTCCAATGAGGTGCTGTGCTGAGATGCGCCCCCCAGTCCCACATTGCTTTTCCCCCTCAGGATTCCCTGTGGAGCCAGTGGGGCGGCAGGAGCTGGCCCCGGGCACTGCCAGGCACCACGACAAAGGGCAAGGAATCACGCCTGGCCCTGTCCCTCTGTACCAGGAGGCGACGGCTCTGAGTCATCCCCCTGAAAACAGCCCCCGGGATGTGTCAGAATATATCTAGGGCTGATGCACAGCGGGAGTGGAAGCTCTGTCATTGCCTTCAAAGGGTCATGGCCATGCTCCTGGAGAAGGTGGGACGAAATCCAGGTTGGGATGTGGAAGAAGGGTCTCTGTCTGCTTAGAGAGGGGAAATCTGGGCCACTAGATGCCGACACGGGAAAGCTGCGCTTCTGCAAATGCCCGACACGAACAGAGACTTGCAAAACACAGTCGTGCCTAGAAGGGAAGGATGAAATCCATCTGGCAGCGAGGGGTGATGTTCCTCCCGGGGAGGGAGAAGAAGGCATCATGCCAGCCCCTGCCTCCCTGCTTGCTGCTCGGAGCCAAAGCTGCCAGCATCCCCTGGCTCTCTGGAGCAGCTTGCTTATAAAAGACTTGGGAATTGGGGGTTTATAGAGAAACCCACAGCCTCTGCTTTGCAAAGCGCAGAGGGAGGCTGCGGCGGTGCGTATGGGGGTGTCCTGGGGATAACCATCCTCTGCTGCTTCTCTTCCCTCCCCACACGAGACCCACGGCAGAGATGGGGCACAGCTATCTCTGGCCGGAGGAGGGCTGCCGACACGAGCGCCCTTAATCCCGGCACACGGCGGGCTCGGCAGCACACCGGCTGTCGCTGCGGTTGGGTACGGCGCGTTAGCTCAGGCTTCAGCTGCATCCCAATGTGCTGTTGCACTTGGCACTCAAACCAAGGTACTAAGACAAGCAGGAGGGTTTATGTGCTTTTTCCTCCAAAAAAAAAAAAATCTCATTTCGGGTTTTCCTTTCCAGGCAGCCGCAACCCACTGCAAAACAAGCAGAGGCATCCTTCAGGTCAAATACAAGGAAATAAAAAGCAGAAGCCCAACGAAGCGGCAACTTTATTTGAAGTCAGGGGTGTTTGGGCAGCCCGTCATGGCTCCAAACCTCAGCAAAACACTCCAGTGTCCCAATTCCCTGCACAAGGCAGCCAGCCCCGAGCAGGGCCAGACCCAGCGACGTCGAAGCTCTTTAATTTACTGTTACCTAAATGCTCCTCAGAGGGTTTTATCTGGATGAGCCCCCGTTTTCCCCCTTCCCCGGCTGCGTTGCTCCCGACGATGTGTCTTCTCTGGGAGCCAGGACAGGGCTGTCACACCACATGCCACCTCGGTGCCCGCAGGCAGAGACTGCTTCAGGCAGAGGAGAAGGGCACCTATCAAAGCCCACAGACGTGCAAGCGCTGCAAATTGTTATTTAATTAAGGAGACGAGACATTTAGAGGAAGCTTAATTAAAGTTGCTCTCCAAAAACCACTTATTATCTCATCAAGACACTGAGCTCAGGAGCAGCTCCTGCTGACGCTGGGGATAGAAAATCCCTCTTGGGCTGCCTTCACTGTACGTGTTTTCTCCTTACACAGTGTGAAGGATGCTTCAGCTAAATCCTGACCAAGGGAAAGTGTTTTGCAGTGAAAATAAAATCAGAATGGGTTTATCCAGCTGTATTTGCAGAGGGGTATTTTCTTATTTACCAGCCTAGGTCTGGTTGTGTCTGCCTGACGCCAGTGTTGCCCCTGTAGCATTACTCCCTCAGCCCTGCAGCTCCCTTCTGCCAAGGAAATACTTTCCGTCCAGACGACTTTGAAACCCACACCTGCACCCAGGGTGTTTGGCACTTCTGCTATTATTAATGACTCTACACTGGAGCTAATTGCATCCTCTCTTAGGTAGCATAAGCAAGGACACAGAGAGGTTACCTTCATTTTGCTGGAAGGTGCTTTTTTACCCAAACCTCCCATGGTTCCCCTTCGGGGTTCACAGGGAAAAGGCTGAGAAGGGTTTTCTTGCCATTCTTTAAGATTCTCTACTTCTGTTACAAAGCCCTGGCAAGATCCCATCAGTGTGCACAGATTTGAAACACTTCCCTGTGCTCAGTGGGACAGTGCATTGAGGTAAGGTTCGTAAAGCCAGCAAAGTCACTCCAGGCTACACCGAGTTCACTCTGGGGTCGTCCTTGAGGCCCTGGGCTGAGTCCATGCCCATCTGGCCCATCAGCCCAGCTCTGGTTTTGGGGTATGTTGGATTGAGCAACACAGGAGGACTAATTTCTCTTCTAATGCTTGGGGAAAAGGCACTTTTAGAAGACTCTAGCGTCCGAATTTCGGAAAGTATTTACTCTATAGCTGGCTATGATATGTGGGTTTCAAGGTCTCAGTGTCTTCAAGGTAGCCAGGTGTGGGGACGAGAAGGAGCAAGACTGGGCACTTCATCCAAGATGGTCAAGATCCAAGATGGATTAAATACTAGAAATTCTTTACTGCGAGGGTGGTGAGACACTCGAACAGGTTGCCCAGAGAAGCTGTGGATGCCCCATCCTTGGAGGAGTTCAAGGCCAGGATGGATGGGGCTTCGAGCAACCTGGTCTGGTGGGAGGTGTCCCTGCCCATGGCAGGGGG
>JAHREE010000209.1:726009-822424 GCA_033628505.1 Tringa tobata
GAGATTAAATCCTGTAAAATGTATTAAGGGAGGTCCATGGTTCTGTGTAATTTTGAAGGTACTTTTAAAAATGTGATTCTTGTTGGAGTTGTTAGGGTTGGAAGGCAAGGTATTGATAAATCCAGCAGGGAAAAATACTGCACTTGATGTTTTGGGGGTTTTTTCTGTTGGGTTAGAAAAGTATGAGCAGTCTTACTAGGTATTTCTCCTGCATGTGCTGGTCCAGCTAGACATTGAAGACTGGCTGATTGTGAGAATGCCTCAAGGCTGCCAGTGCTTCATTTGTTTCCTGCTATGCCCTGCTGTTTGGCCCAAAATTGTCTTCCTGCTTTTCCTGTCTTTTGGAGCTGTTTTTAATGTAAATACTAGCTTTGATATTTAAGGAATATATTGTGGCTTCCTTGAATGGGCGTAAACTGACTACTTGAGGAGGCAGGGTGTGGTTGCATCACTGCACTGGAATTTGGGACCTACTGGCTGCAGTCACCTGTATTCCAGGCTTCCTGTGGGCAGCTCTGCCTGTCCTCTGTAAAGGGAGGTGCTTGTCTTTTTCTTGACAGGTCTGAAATATGAAGTTGAATGATAATTACTGTAGCAATGCAAGTTTTCCATGTAAAGTGAGATGGGCAGGTTTTTCTAATGTGTACAGGAAGTAAACAAAAGGCAGTCTGGAATCAATGTTGTTCATTTAACATCCGGTTTAAAAAATATACATCTTAAAAAATTTTTAGTAAATATTTCACCTTTAAATATTTAGGGAAATGAAGGTGTGCTGTTTGATGGTGTGACTACTTAACTACAAAGAGTTTGAAGTCACTGGTTAGAAAAGTCTTGAAAAATACAGCACTACAGATATGCTAGACACTTTACAAAGAACTTGGCCAAAACAACTGATTTATAGAAAGGTGTATAAAATTTGTTATATGTGAGAGTTTAGTAGAGATACAGGCAGGAGGGAAACCTGTGAATGTAAACACTTTTGCATTTTAGCTCAAAGAAATGCATATGGCATAAATATGGGTGGAGATTTCACATGGTATATTCATGTATGGGAGAGAGTGCAGCATGATAGAATATCATCATCTCTCTATGCATGCCTTCTAGCATTTGGCTTCACAGGTAGACAGTCCTTAAAGAATCTTAACTTAAACTGTCAGCCTTGTTATACACAAGGTGCACTCAAAATCAATTAGAGATCAACTTATGTATCTGACTTCTTCAGAAATTTAACTTTTTTTTTACTTTAAAATGATTGATTTCTGTATTGAAACAAGTCTTTGGAGCACATAAGCATCTTGTGTTTGTATTTATTCTTCAAGATAATGGCAGCCTGTGGATTGATGTGAAATCAGTTGCTGTTGTTCTGTGTTCTGATGCTGTTTGAAGGGTGAATATGTACTGCCAGCACTGGCTGCGTTCTACATGAGGGTTGTAAAGACTTAATTTGAGGAATTGTACCAGTGCATGAAACACTTGCTTTAACATGTATTTTCCTGACCAGGCTCTGCATTTGGCTTAGTGCTATGTTTCTAGAAATGACCAGTGCTTGCCATTTCAGCAAAAGGATATGAAGCCTTTATTAGATATTTACTCTGACTGTATTGTATACAGAGAGGAGGGACATTCCTTTCTTGTCTCACGAACTCTCACTGGGAGCTGTGATGTTTACTGAGTTTTCGATGTTTAATCTGAGGTTTTGTGCATTGTGTACTCAGTCTGCATTGCATTTAGCTATACTGCTTAGTCTGCTATAATTTAACACAGCTTTTTAAAAGAACTAGTCATCTTATTGTGATTTCTAAATGTAATGCTTCTTAGGTTCTAACTTTAATCTTCTGGTTTCTTTTGAGTCTACCCTTGCATTCCTCAGGGTTATGAGGTACTTTTGAATGCTCAGGTTATTCCTGTTCTAGTTTGTCACTGGCACAGTGAAAAATCCTCATCTGTCATTTCCCAACACAACATGATGGGAAAGCAGACGCGGGCCTTAATTGAGGCTGTAATTCTGTGTAGGCATTCATCTGTTTTCAGTACTCATCTGAACACTGACGTGTCACTTGCTGCATGCACTAGTCAGACATCTTGATTCAGTTCTCTGTAGGACTTGGGCTTTCGTCAGCAAGTCAGTGTCAGATGCTTACATAAATATAATTGGTATGAGATATAGTTCATTTTTTAAAATGCAAGTGGCGTTCTATTTAATGTTTGGTGGTGTGGGTCTGTACTACCAGTAAGTGAAAACTGGCCTTTTACGTAACAAACTGAAACGGTTGATGCTTTTTGTTTCAAGTGGGTTTAGCAGTTGGTTGTTCATCATTCTCAGAGCGGCTATGAGTCAGGTCAATGATCTGTGGTAGTAAGCAAGTTCTCAACTGTATTAAATGCCTTCAAGATTTGATTATGAATTGTTGTTGGTTTTTTTTCCCCCAAGGAATATAGTTGGTTTATATAGTTTATTTAATTTGTTATTTTCAAATAGCTGTAGAACTGCTTTTGCTGAGCCTTGTTTTGTTTTCTACTTTGTGTTTTATTTTGTACGTTTAAATTTTCTTTGGGATGGCTGGTTTCTAGCATATCCAAAGGTAGATTGTGAGTTTCCTGAAGAAACAGTACTATTCAATCTGAAAAGTCACTGGCGATGAAAATCTTAAATGGATGGTACATGCGTGGCTAAAAATACATAGTTTTGTGTAAAGAAATATTGAGTTGCTTTAGATAATTGTAGTGATTCTTCAGTCACAATCGTAACACTTGGGAAGCTGTCTTGTGTGCTTTACGCTAAAAGGAATAAAACAGTTAACATCCAGCCAAGCAAAGGATTTGTCTAAATTTCTGAAGGGTTAAACTCCAGATTTCTACTTAACTGTGAAGTGACAGCAGGATGGTTGCCAAGTTCCTCTGCCTGTTGTGGAACTTGGTAGATTGAAGAAGGGTTGTTGCTGTCTCAGGGTTATTGTGGATAGCTATGAATGCCAACTTAGCTAGCAGAAATCTTCAGAAAAAGAAGTAGCTTAGAGATCTTAGTTATTAATGTTTGGGTTGCAAAATTAAAAGCCATTGCTTTACATTAAGAAGCATCTGCATGTTTTTGTGTGTAGAGTAGCCTTGTGAATGAGATTAGATGGCCTACAGCAAAGTCACCTTAGAGCTTGGATTAGCTTTTAGCTAACTATGATACTTTAAGAATGTAGAATCGCCTTATAGTGCTACATTAACCGGCACATCTCACAGCTTTTAAGACAAATGCTTTGCAGTTCCCTTACTTTAATTTCTTCTTTTCAGGTATACATTATTCAAGTCAGTGTTGGCAATCATCAGTGGACTGTCAAGCATCGTTACAGTGATTTCCATGACCTGCATGAAAAGGTAAGGATATTAAAACTATCTTGGTCTCTTGCAAAACATTGTGTAGTTTGTGTAGTTCTGTTGTATGTGACATAAATGCTATCTTCAGTAAAGAGCAAGCAGTACCATCTGAGCTGCAGACTAAATCCTTTTTGTATGAACAATATTACTTGCCTGTTTTACATTCCCCTCTTGAACTGAGGAACGTTGGCCTGGACAACTTTAGCCCTGGACAGAGTGGAGTTCAGGCTAGAGTTGTTAGACGTTTGCTGAGAGATGTTTATGATCAGCTGATGCAGTAAACAAAAGCTGGATTGGAGTAAAGACTTTTTTTTGGGAGGGGTGGGTGATAAAACTCATTAAGACATTAGCATGGGATAGTTACTAAGCAGTGCTGATTAAAAGCAGCAAGTGAAAATGAGGGAAAGTCCACTATATTCAAGACTGGGCTGTTTTCTCCCTCAGAAATGCACCAATTATTCTACTGTTTTATTACCTTAGTTACATTGTGCCCTGTGGTACTGTGAGCAATTCTCTCAGAAAACAGTTACTGAAGTTCCTGACATTTAATTATAATTTTTTTTTTTCTGAAAATACCTAGGACTTTGAAGTCAATAGCTAAATTTGCAGAAGTAATTTTATTTTTGGACCATACCAAGGTCAGGCAACGTGCTCTTAATGTGTTCTGTTGCATCTTTTTGCAAGTTCAGATGGTGAGATGGGTAGTAACTCTGGTCTTTGTCTTTCAGCTTGTTTCAGAAAAGAAAATAGATAAAAATCTGTTACCTCCCAAGAAGATTATTGGAAAAAATTCCAAAAGCCTGGTGGAGAAAAGACAGAAGGAGTTGGAGGTCTACCTGCAAACACTGCTAGTCAAGTTCCCTGTTACTGCTCCAAAAGTTTTGTCACACTTCCTACACTTTCATTTATATGTAAGTTATGTTTTTAGCATATAAAATGGAGGCCTGAGTGTCTTTCCCTAGTTGTCTGACTTGGAGAGAATTATATGGAATCTTCACAAAATAGCTGAAACTGCTCTTTTTTTCAGCATTTTTCACAAAGTAACAAACAAAGTATATTTTTAAGATTTTTGACACCACTTTTTATTGCAGTAGATACTGTGCTGGCAAGTAGTGTGGGTAGGGACTCTAAGATGAGAAAATAAATGCTGGCAGAATAGTTGGAAGCTGTGAATAAATCTGAAGCTGAATTGGTTGTTAGGCTGAAGTCAATAGTGCTGGCTCTCCAAAGGAACATTGCATAATTGATACACACACACCCCTACTTAGTGGTTAATGGGAAGAGCTGTGGTTCACACTGAAACAGTTTCCAGTAGCCCAAATGAAGAAAAATGATGCTTCTCCATAAAAAGCACACCGACGGAACGGCCTCTGGAGAAATAGCTCCAGCCAGCAGACAGAACATTACGGTAAAGGATGCTTGAAGTAAGAAGCAATGACTTGCTTTCCTGTTCAGATTGCAATTTGTTCATTCATCTCTTGTGTATAATTAGGCTTTTTTTCAATATGGCATCATGTAAGGGGGAGAATGAACTTCATAAAGAGGAAAATGCACTGGAGAACTCAATGGAGAGGAGCAATAATTGCTTTGGGGTGGGATCTGCTGAGATGGCCCTTCATGGTTTCATATAAAGGCTTCAGAAATGAGTCACAATTAGTCCATTAGGTGTGTTAATTAAGCTTTAGCAACAAAGAAGAACCTGTTCTAGTTATGTTATGTGAACATAATTATTCTGGTGAGACTTTAGGGTTTGACTTAAACGGTAGAAGGTTTACTTCATAGTGTTGCCATTGCCCTGCAGATTTCAGTAAGAAGCACTAGTTTGTCGCAATCAAGCCCTCTAAAATGAATTAGATATTTTATATGTATTGAAAATGTGCGAGATAATGTGGGGACGGTTCTATTCAGATGGAATAAACTTCCTGATTATCAGGAAGTTGCATAATTTTTCTGTACTCTGGCTACTGTGTCTCTTAAATGATGTCTGTTTCATTAATGTTTCAGTGCTGTAACTTCAACAAAGGTTTTTATGTAGACAGAAATTCTTAGTAGTCCTGCTCCTGTTTTTTCTGTTAGACTATTTTATTTTTTTTTCCTCTTGCTGTAATGTTCAAACTTTTTAACTATTCCAAAGAACTGGCATTATTTGGATATGAATGCTCCCTTATTTCTATACTGTGCTTGTGTATTAAGAGCCAGGTTGTTGCTTAATCTGTGTTTCTTTGCTTTAGGAGAGTCTGGCTTGAGGTATAAAAAATGTTTTTGCTTTGAACTCCAAAGTACTTTTAAATATTTATGAAAAAAAGTTAGTTATTCAACAGGAAAGCTAAATATTTACCACAATGATTCTACTGGAAAATAACCTTCCTGCAGAACTTTGGTCTTTTAGAATATCTTTGTTACCAGACAGCCCACGTGCATGCTTGGGCCATTATAATCCATGATATTGTCTCAGTTTATATAGAAAGGTTGCAATATTTTGTCTATTCTTATTTGTAGTATTTCCAGTAAGGGTTATTTAATTTTACTTCCCAAATTAATAGAACTAAATGGAGGAGAAATATCTACCATAAATACATTACAATCACTTTGAAGCCTTTATGTGTCACAGGGAGAACCCAGGTACAGTTTAGCAGAGAGAAGCAGTTGCATGACAGCAGCGTAGAATGTTATTGTTACTTATTTTGTTGTGCTATTGTATACTTTGTCATCTTAGAAGATTTGGTTTGTTAATTTACAGATAGAAGCTTTTGAAAGAAAAGAATTGAGTACCCACAAACTGCTGTTCAGAGACAGCTGCAAACAATGGACTTCTGTGGGTTTGATGCATATAAGTAGTTAGAGCTAAGACGGAGGTCTCTTGTAGACAGAGGAATAGAGTTGCTTTTTTTGCCTGCTATTCACTGAACAGTCCAAGTCATTATCTTGTTTCAATTATAAATGTAGAAAAAATTCCTACTCTGTGTACCAGATGATGAAATGGATACAGAGTATAGTTTTCATTTACATCTGTGCATGCCAAATGAATGTAATTGGCTTATTCAAATGAGAGTCGGAATTGTTGAAGTTTGTTTGTAATGCAGCTTCTAGCTTGTTGTTCTCAAAACTGTGGTGTGGAGGCTTTGTTCGTCCTCAGTGAGTGGCGCTTCAGTTATACTAAGAAAGTGCTTTTCTAAAATGCTTGCCTCATCCAATGAGCTGAACTGTCTGCTGCAGATGTCCTATGCATTTATTCCCTTGTTATGAATCATGAGGGATTTGTCAGCGAAGTAAACTTATCAAATACTCACTTTCTGATAATCCATAATACCTGTTTATCCTTTGCAGCTACCTTAAACTAAGATGTGTGTGTCTAGGGAAAGCTTCACTATCACAAATAGTGTGGTTTTTTTCTTTTTGTGGACCATTGAGAACTGATGGAAATGATTAGAACTATTTCTGGACTTCCACAGAACATTGCATTTTGAGGAAAGAATTATGCACAGATGGGAAATACTCATACTGATTTTTGTGCACCTTCAGATTTAGAAATAAAAAATCCCTGTATTGAGTTTTCAGCCCTTTTCTTTCTGGCTGGGTCCAGGAGGAGGGGAAAGGGGGTTTTTGAATTACACTGCAGCAAGCACAATAGAGTTGAAGTCCAGAAGACTAATTGCTTTTTATATATCTCTCCTTCCCTGTAGACCTGCTAATCTAAAGTTTTCAGTGTATTAGTGATATTCCGAGGAAATGTTGAGTGCTTGATGCATTAGGTTAGTCTTAATGTTAAAATTTTAAGAACACTATACTTGTAATAGTTTCTTCAGAACCAAGCTTTCTTTGAAGATGGACTAATTATGGCTAGTAATGGCTGCTCTAGTTGCTGTTGCCCTTTTCTAATATATGCAGAATGTGATCATTTAAATGTAGTTCAGCATCTTCCATCTTAGAAATCATATGAAATTAAATAATTTCAGGTCATTTTCTGAAGTATTTTTGTTACAAAGAAATTGATAAGATACAGTCACAGTTGATTTTTGTTTGAAAAAGTCCTGTACCATGGCAAAAAAAGGGGGACTTTAGCAAATGTAAACATAGAAAAATTGTAACCATGAGTATGTAAATAACACTTGATTACAATGATTTATTCTTTGCAGGAGATCAATGGGATTACTGCTGCATTGGCTGAAGAGCTCTTCCACAAAGGTAAAGAACTTGCAAGAATTTAACTGGGAATGGTTTCCTCTATGTGCATGCACTGATATACCTGTGATATTTAATCTCTAGGCAATGAGAAATCCAAATCTTCCATATCAGACTATGAGACTTCCACTTCACATTTTTCTTGCTGCTTGCGCTTCCATTCAAGCTGCCTCTTGGGAGGTGCTGTAACAGTAGTGTTGCTACATTTGGAAACAAAATAGAGAAATTGATGAATTGAGGTTTTGGAAAGGGCCTGCCAGTCTGTGTCCTTAAAGGATAGGATGTGATACTAGTGATCAGAAGCTTTTGTTAAGCTTTCTGTCTTGGTATGTTTTAGTGTAACCTGGAAGGAAGTTTGTTTTGTATCAGTGAGTCTTGATATAGTGTGTGTGAAATGCAGGAGGCTGTTTTACAGATCTAAATTAATATTGTTTTTCCTGAATTTAGGAAAAATGAGACCTTCTGGTCAGTTAAAGGATGGCCTTTTCTGAAGCTGGCAGATGACAATGACATGCACTTACTGTGACTGCAATAGCTCTAACAGGTCCATTAACAGCAGAAGGCATGTGAAATGATTAACCTGTGCTAATTTTGTTTTGAAGGACATGCTAGATGCTACTGTATAATTCCAGATGGCTGAGGTGATAGGTGATGCTTGTTTCAGCATGCCATTTCAGATTGTCTGGCACAAATTTAATTTAAGTGAAGTTGTTTCAGAGGATCCACTCCGGAAATTTTGGAACATTTTAAGGATGATCCTGAAGAAATCTTTCCTGACTTTGTAGTGCCTGCAGTCTCACTGATACCAGAATCATGGATGTCTGACTGCTGTATATAGTGTAGCCATCCATTAATGTGCAGCTGGACACCTGGACTTGCTCCTACTGAAGCCAGAGGGAGTTTTACTCCTCAGAGCATTTCTGAGAACTCTGCTTATTGTGAACTTTGATGCTCTCTTGTCCCTGGAGCCAAACTGATGTCTCTAAAAGGAGGAGGAGAAAGATATTAATTCCAGATGTGCATGTTTTGACTGCTGTAGACCACATTAACTCTTGTTGTGCTTTCAGAGAGGTTTTTGGATGCTGCTTCCTACTGTTGCTATAATTAAATAGCATTGCAAAAATATTATCAGATAATGCATTTCCTGTTCTGAGAGTTTGCATTGGTTTTAGTGTGGTGAAAGTCCTTATAATATCCAAGAAAAGATATTTGCTACAATTCTGCACTTAGGCAGAACAGCAAAAGATGTAAGGTCTGTTTTTTAGATGGCAGGCACTGCTTATTATGAATGGAATAAGTCCTAATTGCTAGAGAATTTAGGGATATCTCAGAAAAAGTTTAGTATCTTTTACCTTATATAAATGAACTTTGATTCCCATCCTGTTAAGATTGAGGGAAATTTGCCTTTAGTTGCAATAGGAACAATACTTGAATACCTAGATTATTTTGGTGTTTAAAAAAATTATCTTAATTCAGTCATTCTAGCCTAAAGTGGCAAAAAATGACATTGTTTTGGTACCTTAATTGTGATCTTAGAGTATAAATGACAAAGACTTAATCTCTATCATTAGAGCTTCCAAGTGCCATTTATTCTTTTGTAACCATTGCAGCATTGCGATTGATACCACCATACTCTGTTTTTCAGGAGAGCAGTTATTAATGGCTGGAGAAGTCTTCACCATCAGACCCTTGCAGTTATATGCTGTCACTCAACAGTTGCTACAGGGGAAGCCTACATGTGCTAATGGAGATGCCAAAACAGATCTAGGTCATATTCTAGACTTTACTTGTAGACTTAAATATTTAAAGGTGAGCTATGCTTGTACAAATACTGGAGATGTTGTTTCTACCAGACTGAAATGATTCTTAGCATACTTTTGGAGTCTAGTTTGAGTGCACAAGAACTTTACTAATAGTAAACACCTGCAGGCATTTACAAGTTAATGTTAAACAGGTGTTTGTCAGCTTTCAATAGTTCTCCATCAAAGGTGTTGATTCTCCAGTGTAGTCTCTTCAGCACTGCTCTCTGTAGAGATGCAGTCACAGAATCTTAGTGGGTGCTGGTGGGAATAGGGAGATGGATAAATATTATTCTTTTCAGCCCTGTATTCTTTGCAAACGCTATGGGTAGGCCAGTGTATATGTATACGTGTGCATACAAGCACATACAAATCCTGGGCCCTTCTCACCTATCTAAAAGTTTAAAAAGAACTTGAAAAAGTTTCATGGGTGAGATGGCTCTGCGTTTCTATCTAAAATACCATTTCAGAATAAATGTACAATGGTGTTGGAACAGATAATTTTTTTCTGGAGCCAACTTGGTTTTTTCTTACCAAATAAGTGAATTGGACTTTTCCTGAATAATTTTTTTTAACACTGCTTGCTACAGCTCAAAAACTTTTTAGCCCCTTATTGCATGAAGAGCAGCTTTGTGTGGTGTGGCAAAACCAAAGGGAATGCATAAACGGGAAGCGTCACTGAAGGACTTATGAAATTGCAAAAGCAAAACCACAGCTCTGCTGGTATTCCTGTGGATCTTCAGTTGCCCTTGCCATCTTGTGTCTGTATAGAATCCTCTGAACAGAGGATTCTGTGGTTGGAGAAGAGCATATTGTTTAGAAAAATGCCCATCTTCAGAAATTCTGGCCCTACTGAATGCTTGTGAGTGAGCATCTTCAGAGCTTGTAAGACACATATAGAATCATAGAATAGTTTGGGTTGGAAGGGTAAGACCAGACAAGAACCTTAAAGATGTCTCCCAAAGTTATATTTGGAGCAAACATAATTGAAACCACCTGTCTTTTATGCTGCTGACACGCTCTGACTCTAGAATCCAGTGACCACATGGAAATATTAGATGCATTTTTACTATATGTGTACCAATGTCTCATGTTTTCTTCAAACCCATCTTGTCAATGCCTTGAACTTCATCCCCTGTTGTGGAATTGAAAACAGTTCTGTCTTGGAGGATCCAGATTTTTCAAGGAAGTTGTTTTTAGTGAATGCAGCTCTGCTTGGTCAGATAAGAATGAAGCCTTGGTCCGTCTTGCCTGTAGTATCTCTTTTGCGTGCCTGATGTGTTACAAAATACAAGCACAAGGTGGCAGTTCAAGTTCAGTGCACTTAGCTGGAACAACTAGCTTTTTTTTTTCCTGAAGGGTTAATCTGCAAGTTTCATGAATCATTCCATACGTGAAAAATTGGTTAGAACTTTGGCTGTCTTTCCAAGCTACTGTATTTGTGCTATTGCTTGTGTAAGACTGTCTGAAATGCAGACAAGTTGGAGTATGTGTACTAACTCTGTTCTTAAATGTTGATTGCTAGGTCACTGGAACAGGCGGACCTTTTGGAACCAGTAACATTCAGGAGCATCTCTTGCCTTTTGATCTGTCAATTTTCAAATCGCTTCATCAAATAGAGGTATGACTGAGTTACTGCTTGTAATTTTATAGAAGCTCTGCAAATGCCAGGTCTGCTCTCAGAATATGTGATTGTATGCTTTGATTTGGTGCTGTGTGTCTTCAGAATAAAGTGATTTCCAGTGTATACACAAAACTGAAACCAGGGTGGCTTTCTATTGCCTTGGAGATACAATGAATGGGTTATAGCAGGATCTCTTATTGCAAATTGCTTTGTTTGGAAAGCACCAAATATTTGTGAAAATGTTCTGACATTAAATTTCCTTGTGAAAGTACACTTTTGAGTATAGTGCTTGTTGCTTGATAATTTGCACATTTTTTTCATTGATCTGCTTTCAGTGTGAATGACAGGGTTTCTACTAGAAGTTGGTCAATGAGTGTTTTGCAAAATGCTTTGTTAAGCACTTCAGATCTTTCCAGAGAGAGAATGTCCAGTTGTATCATGCAGTCTGTACTCTGTGTCTACTTTTGGTGGCTGTGGTACCTTTTCTAGTACATGAGTGCTGTTGTCTTATTGATATGAGAGACTGAGTTTAAGAACTGAAGTAAATTCCTGAAGTCAGTGATTTATTGACATTTTAATGTGGGAAAGAAACTAAAGCAGGCTGAAGAGTAAGAGAGAGTAACATGTAGCAGAGAGGATATTGCAGAACAGTACCAATTTTCCCCTTTCTTACAAGAGTGGATAGTTTCAGGTTTAGCTTTGCTTAATGTGGGGAGTTAAAAATTGGATTTTGGTCTTGAAGACTTCTTACAGAAGACTTCTGTAGTTGTATGTTCATGAAAAGTTTTGGATTCACTGGCACCAGACAGACATTTTCATCTAGTAGTGAATGCTCTCCAAAAACAGTGGTAATCTGGAAATATTTTTTTCAAGGGTGACAGGAGCTCCCACTATGTTTCGGGTGGTGTTCCTGATACACCACCAAGTGTGCCAGTTGTAGTGGTTGCACAATGTGTGTGACCCTCTATGGATGAGGACCTAGTTGCTGGACAGAGGCTGTAGCAGACCTTTGGCTTTGTTCCAATTTGGGCTACAAAAAAAAAGACTTTGTAATCTTAAATTTAGTCTGTGTAATTAGCTCATTAGCATATTAAATGCTTAGATAAGTATCCTCACTTCCTAGTCATTTCTTTCTTATTCACAGTAAAGAACATGTGATACCTAAATAAATGTGTGTGGGTAGTAGTTTGAGATGCATCTCTTCTTGGTAACAGTGAAATACTGTGCCCTGTTAAACTGCTTGGGTAGTTTCACCTTGAAGAATACATGAGGCAGGTAGAAAATCAATGGAGAAGAAGCTTTGTTCAAATAAATGTTTGAATTTTACTTTTCTATGGTTGTGTCCCTAATGTCTTGCTTTAGCTTTACCAAGTGTTGGTGTTTCTGACCTGATAATCTCAGATTTTAAGGGAGTGCTGTAACTACTTTCAAAATTGGGAGAGAATCTGCTATTGAAGGTTTTAGCTGCCTCTTCCATGTCTCTCATTTGCTTGGTCTAGCATTTCTGACTTTGTAACATTTTTATTTTTTTTTTAAATAGATCAGCCATTGTGGGGGAAAGCTTATCAAAGGGCTGACTTCATCAAAACATGCTCTGGCCACAATGAGCGTTCGATTTTCAGCAACATCAATGAAGGTAAGAGTGAGATCCTATTTATGGTGAGTTTTTAAAGCATATGCAAAAATAACATGCACATTTTGGAAACATCCAACTACTTTTCTGTACTGCCTGGTGCAGGTTTGGCTTTTAGAACCATGGAATTGAAAGGATTTGCTAACTTTTCGCAATCCCAGCTTTAAGTGGAGAATTGCTTACATGTGTCCTTTCACAGGGACATTTCTGATGCTTTTATTGGAATGTATGTTTCTGGTATTCATCCAGAAGTGAATGTGTATGTCTTATTCTTTTCTCTGGGCTTTGATTTGGCAAGGGGTGTCCAGTAGGATAATTTCCACTCTCTATTGTTCCACCACATTCCCCAATTTGGATTGGCTGCGAGTGTTGGAACGCCCCCCCTGTAGATCCAAAATAATTCTGGCCCACTCAGCTCACATTTTAAGACCTACAGCAGTAATCTAAGTGTTTATAAAGCTTAAAAATCTTCCTTACTTTCATAACATTGCTTGGATTGTTTTCAAAACTGTTAGCTTTCACTGAAGCCATAAGCATGATATTTTAGTGTTCTTGTCTTAAATAGGAAATCCTAGTGCCTGAGGCCTCTGAGTTTGATCAGTGGGAGCCAGAGGGTGCAACTTCAAGTTGTCCGGTGACAGCGGTTATCCCAACTTGGAGAACTTTAACAACTTTGGATATGAGTCACAATAGCATCTCTCAAATTGATGATTCAGTGGTAAGAAATAATTTTTTCATTTGTGAAAAAAGTATGACTGATCTTCTGTGGCACATTACACAACAGGGATTTTACATTTGCTTTATCTATTTTTTGAAAGATATTAAGCTGTACTTTTTTAATGTTGATTAGCTATCCAATTAATGTTTAGGATTTTTTTCTTTTACCTTGATATTTTCTTTGCTAAAGGAGAAAAGTTTGTCATTCTGTGCTCTGTAAGCAACACTTCCATAAATACTGACTTCTTGAAACATGCTTTTATTGTTTGCATTGGCCTTAAGCCACTTACAAATTTATTTTTTTAAAAAAAAGAATAAAAAATGGCTTGAGCTCAACTTTAGAGTGTTACCACAGCTGGAACTTACTGCATGTTTAAAAACCTGTGGCTTGCTGAGGGCCTTTGTGACAGCAAAACAGTATGAAGAGCGTGGAAACAAAATTTGGAGTATTTTGCCAGTACCTTAGAATTACATTTTGTAAATGAGTTAAAAAAAAGTAATCGTCATTCATCACAAGAACATGTCAAATGTGAATGTAATTTTTTTTTTACTTGAACTACTCCTGTGAAGCAAGAAACAGTTGTATCTGTAGCTCAACTAGAGATCATGGACTTGAAGCAGACTTTTCTTGTTCAGGATTTTTAGTCATGTAGACCTAGAGTTCTTTAGATGTGAGTCTAGGCCTTAACTAAAGGCAAATAATTGTTGAGATTATAGCCAAAATAAAGCAGATGCAAATACATTGATGTCAGAACTCAGTGTCAGACTCAAGGTTTGCGTCCTCCAAAAATAAAAGGCTTTCTGGGTTAAAGTGCATTTTTGAAAGGTTTGTGTGACCTTGTAATGCTTGGCTGGTATAATCAAAACATGGAAGCAAATCATTGAACTTTAGGTTTTAGTGCTGTCATCTTTATCCAGATTTCTGCATAATATGCTTGTTGGGTAAGACTGAAAAACCTATTAATGAGTTTGATCTATAGTTAATGGTGCTAAGCTGGGAGCAGCTTATTTGTCTTCAAGAAACGAGGTTTCAAACTGAAACTTAGCCATGGTCTTCAAGAGTAACCTGGGTTTCATAAAAGCACAATTCAACTCTCTTGTTGCACTGGGTCACATGGAATGCTTTTTTATACCAAAAGCTGAGAGGAGAGACTTCCTCCATTGGATGATACCTTTCCTTTGCTGCTTGGTTAGCTGATAGTGAAGGAATCATGGGCCGATATATAAGCTAAAATGCATTTAACACATGCATGTTTTTTTCTTCTCTACTAGAAATTAATTCCGAAGATTGAATTCCTGGATTTGAGTCACAATGGAGTGTCTCTGGTAGAAAATTTACAGGTAAGTGATGCTTTTCAAGGTGATTTTTCTCCAGACTGCCTGATGCCCTAGAACACAGATTTTATTGATTCAGAATTTTGTTGCTCATCCTACTCATGGAGAGTAGTTTAAGCCCAAATAGCTTATCCTTCATAACAACAAGTGCTCTTTTAACGGAGTATTTCTTACATGCTCTGGATATTTTCATTTCTTTGCCAATAATTGACATAAGCCATCTAGTTTTAACTAAATTCATTCACTGCCAGCTGTATCTGAGGGTTGGTAAAAATGCAGTTGAGGAAGTTCCCTTTCTACAAGCTTGACCCCATGTAATGAACAATTTCATGTCATGTTTTTCATGCCAGGCAGTGTCCAGCATGAAAACACCGTTGCCCCAAAAAAATGAGCAAGCCATAATACAATGTCTTTGATATTGCTTAATTTTAATGAATTGGTGTATGATGTGGATTTTCTGTGCTCTTGTAGCATCTCTACAACCTTGTTCACTTGGACTTATCCTACAACAAACTTACATCACTAGAAGGTGTTCACACAAAACTGGGAAACATCAAAACTCTGAATTTAGCAGGAAATCAGCTGGAAAGGCTGTGTGGTCTTAACAAACTGTACTCATTAGTCAACTTGGATCTGAGCAACAACAAAATAGAGCAGGTAACTGTTGATTTTTCAGTGTAAAATTGAATTGTGCTTTATATCACAAGCAATTTCTTTTAGTGTGTGAAACTGCAAATAAAGAAAAGTGGATGTAGTGATTTTTCCTTGTTATTGTATGTGATTTATGCAAGAAATGCTCCATCTGTATGCTCGTTTTCATTTAGCCAATCTGTATTTATCCTTTTATTCAAAATCTTTCAGATTGATGAAGTAAAAAATATAGGAAACCTCCCATGCTTAGAAAAGGTGATCTTATCCAGCAATCCATTGAGCATCATCCCTGATTATCGGACCAAAGTACTCGCTCAGTTTGGGGACAGGGCCTCTGAGGTAAGCCACGGTGCACTTCTTCCTTTGAAGCAGGCATTTGGAAAAATCTTTTTCAAAGCCTGGTGAAGAAAGTAGTGTGAATGTTCTAAAAACCTGATGAGTTTTTAGTCTGTGTTGGAGAAGGTCTGTAGAGAATAAAACCACATGAACGTTATTTGACTGTGTTCCTGGATCTAAATGAAAGTTTATCCTGGCTTCATGGGGTAACAGCATGTTAATATTGAAACACAGTTTTGCTAGAAGGGTGTTAATCCTACCAAGCATTTCTGAGTTTGCAGTAAATTCATATCATGTTAGAGCAAGGTCTAATGTGATAGTGATTACAAAGATGCACATAGTTTGCATTAAGCTAACATAATTTTTGATTATTACATTAATAAAAATAAATCGCAGAGCAGCCCTGTTTTCAATATTTTTAGATGTTTTAACTTTTTCTTTAGGTCTGTTTGGATAACACTGTTACCACAGAAAAGGAACTAGACACTGTGGAAGTGCTAAAAGCTATTCAAAAAGCAAAGGAGGTGAAATACAAGCTGAGCAACTCTGATAAAAAGGTGAGTTTGGTGCTGTGAGAGGAGTAGAATGTGCTGCGTACAAAAATCTTACAAAGACTTCTGCAAATTAGATCTCAGTGGAATTCATTAAACTTTCCTTAGCATTAAAGTTTTTGCACTTTCTTTGTGCTTTAACATGGTATGAACTTTTAACATTTGCCTCTTTCCTATTTAGTTTTCAATGTAATTGATAATTATCAGACCTCCCTTTTTATGTTGGCTTGGGAGAGAGGAAACGGGAGGAAAAGATAGAATGACTTAATGGTGTACACAATGAGTGTGCAGTTGACCTTAACAACCGTATTTTACATCTTATACAAGTATTGCAGAGGTGTGACTACACTGCTTGTGTTGTGGAATACTGAAATGACTTTACCAATCTTTCTTCTTGTGCGTATTAAGCAGTGGGAAAGAATCAGAAATCTGAATCTTCCTTGCCTTCTCTCACGTGTATCTGTGCTTTGTAGTTGGTTAGTCTTGTTTTGGTAATAGACTTATCAGAACCTGTTCCATCCCCACAATGTAGAAATGCTGTTTTCATTTTCTTGTCACTTGTGAAACTCACTGCTAGTTTTGTGCATACAGTGATTAGTCATCAGAATGACTTCTGTAAATAAAGACTTAGTAGAACTCCACTTAGTGTGAAAAACTTCAGAGTATGCCTTCCTTCCTCTCCCCTCCTTCCCCCCCCCCCCAAAAAAAAAAAAAAGACCCCACAACCTGGCACTATATTTTCTTTTACTGAAATTGAGAAAGCTTGTGTGGACTTAGTTTCAGCATCTAATGTGTTCTGTGTGTTTAGGTTTTTTCTTTAATCACTGCATACTTTCTTTATTAGATCAGTGAGGACTCCAGGCTCACTGCTGCCAGCTCCAAATCAAACTGTTCTTCTCTTACTGTTCGTCCTTCCTCTCCCTCTCTGCCTCGTCCTGTCAGCTCCAGCCAAGGTAATCATGTATGTATCGTGCTGCTGGGCTGAGCCTCTTGGTTCTGCTTTTCTAAGCTGCATTGATATACATGAATATTATGTGCATGGATATAGGGCATATGAAGACAAAGCAGTAAGGTCTGGTTGTATTGGCTTAGAAAGTGGAAGTTGTATGTGAATCGTCAAACCTGACCAGTTGTTCACCATAGTGTTAATTAATTGTAGTGTGAGTTTGGGTACAGGACTTCTTTTACTGCATCATCCTGCAGAAATCACCAGCAGAGGACTATGTATCTTTTCCTAGCTTAGATACATGTCTTACGGAAAACCATGGCATGTATAGACATGTTTTACAATTACTTCTCTACCTGTTCTTGGTCTGCAAAATGTGAGCTCAAGCAGCATCTGTTCCATTCTTCCTCTTTTGCAAGAGCTGCATTTCTGTCAAACCAGCAGGAAGACAGGAAAAGGAGATGAGTAAAGGCAGTTGTGGGATTAGTGTTCTGGCTGAGCCTGTGATTTACAGGTGTGCTCTACAGCACCTGCTAACCTTACCTGAAAATTATTTTTACTGTGTGTTTCAAATAAGCATGCCTGTTGCATCAGGAGCTTAGAAGAATGGCTTATCTTTCGTCTTTTGCTGTAGAGCCTGTAAGATTGACTTAGGGGAATATTCATTTGTGACTCAGAAGAGATAAAGATACTCCTCTTTCTTTTTTTGCTTTTGCCTGATTGAAAACTTTAACTGCACTAGGACATGAATAGTGGCAGAAGACTTTGTAAGCAATTTAAAGAGCAGGGGTTGTATTCTCAATAATCTGGGGTGCACCAGTTTACTCTTACCAATAAATTGGTGGATGGGGGAGAATAACATGCCTGAAAAGCTTGATCTTTGTAAAAAGTCCATTGCTGTGATTTCTGCAAAATCAATAGAGGTTTCTTAGTTCATTCTATAGAAATGAAATTGTTCTGACAGCCTTTGATTAAAGGGCAGACAATTTAAATACAGACTTAGTTCCTATTTATGTACTTCATTTGCCTTTGTAGGCCTTCTAGTTTGCTTTTCATCTGCAGATAGAATGCTAGTTTTTCCCAAATTAAGTTAATGCTTGCTTTAAAGTATTACACATTTAAGTTATAAGCTTGAGACAGTTTGTCTATATAACAACCTGCATTTTTATACAGGAGTAGCTGTAAAAATGTGTGCTAGCAATCACTGTGGCTGTTTAAAAGTTATTTGTCACTAGTCTTTTTTTCTATTACTGTAAATGTTTTGGAGCAAATGTGTCTTGGAAAGGGAAAAAAATATAAATCTTTCTTTCTGAAGTACTTGGGAGTTTTATAGAGTTATAGAATGGTTTGGGTTGGAAGGGACCTTTAAAGATCATCTAGTCCAACCCCCCTGCAATAAGCAGGAAATTTTTCAACTAGACCAGGTTACGCAGAGCCCCTTCCAGCCTGAACATGAATGTTTCCAGGGATGGGGGATCTACCACCTCTCTGGGCAACCTGTTCCAGTCTTTCACCACCCTCATTGTAAAAAATGTCTTCCTTATATCTAGTCTAAATCTCCCCTCTTTCACCTTAAACTATTACCCCTTGTCTTATCGCAAAAGGCCCTGTTAAAAAGTTTGTTCTCCTCTTAACTTATAAGCTTCCTTTAAGTATTGGAAGGATGCAGTGAGGTCTCCCTGGAGCCTTCGCTTCTCCAGGCTGAACAACCCCAACTTGCTCAGCGTACTGTCATAGCAGAGTGCTCTAGGCCTCCGATCCTTTTTTGGCCCTCCTCTGGACCCACTCCAACAGGTCCATGTCTTCCCTGTGCTGAGGGCCCCAGAGCAGGACGCAGTGCTCCAGGTGGAGTCTTACCAGAGTGGAGTAGAGGGGCAGAATCTTTTGATGCCCAGGATATGGTTGGCTTTCTGGGCTGTGAGTGCACATTGTTGGCTCATGTCCAGCTTTTTATCCACCCATAACCCAAGTACTTCTCATCAGGGCTGCTCTCAGTCCCTTCACCCCCCACCCCTCAGCCTGTATTGATACCAGGGGTTGCCCTGACCCAGGTGGAAGACCCTGCCCTTGTTGAACCTCATGGGGTTCACATGGACCCACTTCTTAAGCTTATTCTGTCTGTCTGGGTGGCATCTTGTCCCTTATAGAGAGATTGGTATAAGAGTCAAGATTTATTTACTGTAATCCTTTTTCACAAGGTTCTTTTAGTAGCATCTTGGGGAAGGCTTTTATAAATAGTGGGAAAATAAGGAGTAGGGTAGGCAATTTCTCAGGCTTAACAATAGAAATTGATTTTTTGCTACATATCTATCAAAAGTTGTTTTCAGAATACTAATTTTGAGAAATCTATTTTTAAAAATTGAATTAGCTAGGTGATTAGTTTCACTGTTAGACCTTAAATCATGAATAATGAAATTAATTTCCTGATATGCTATTTCTATGAATTGTTTTCTCTGCAGTTTTTCTAGACACCATCTGTTTCCGTAACATATTATTCAAATTAAATGTCACTGGCAAATGGCTTATGGAAAAAGATTAAATATTTATATAGGAAACAGAAAGACAAAAATAATGCTGTTATGTTCGGTTTTCCTGTCAATTTGAGTTTCCTTCTTGCTAACACAGTATTTTGTTGAAGTAATAAATACCACTTGTGTTTCCTCTGACTATGAGACAGTTTGATGTAACATACTAAACTTTGCCATCAATCCAGAAAAATGCATGCAGAAGTTTTTATGCTCAAGCCAGAAACATATCCACACTGATTCTGTTGGTTATTTGTGCATTTATATACTTGAGCTCCCTGGCTGGCTCAGTGGTAATGCTGAAAATTTATTTGTTCTGCTGCATCAGTGTGATGCTATGAGATATCAAACAGGCAAAAAGTCAAATGTCCCTGAGAATGCTAGTTTATATGCACTCATGATAAGTTTTTACTGATGATTCAGCTTTGAACCCTTTAAAAGGGTTCTGAATAAGGTGAGATAATTGTCTTGAATGGCATTTGAGGAACCAGAACTTCTGAGTCTCATTAAGATTTTACACAGATATTATACTTGTTCACTTGAAAGCTACAAAAATTTGAGTGAATGCTACAAAACTTTTACAAAGAGTGTTCTGCTGTGTTTTTGCCAGCCTGGCAATGTTTTGGTGAAAATAAGGGTTAGTATTAACAAAACTGACTAGTGGTGTTAAAACTAAATCATGTGAAGAATTTTTATACCAGATGTTGAGATTGAAATTGTTAGCTTGAAAAAGAAGCTTTAGCAGTCTTTAATGCAACTTTCAGTGCTGTTAAAGGTACTTCTGTAATTAGACTAAAATTCTGCCTGCTTTTGTTTTGTCCTGGCTATTATGCGTGGATATCCTTTAGCTTTAATGATTTTTTTTTTATCAGATCCTGATTATACATTTTTAATTCCACTTGTTTGGCAGATACTATTAGACATTCATTTTGGTTTTACTTCAGTGATTTTAATAGCTGTTTGTATTTCTTCTAGAAATAATTTGTGAAGAAACAGTCCTAGCCAGCACTTTCTTGCAATCCAGTGATTCGACTCCTACAGACCATACAGTTCCCCAGAGATGCTTTGAAATACCAGACTCCAGATGTAAAAATCAGGTAATTGCCATCCCTCTGTTTATTTTATGGTATTTTTAAGTGTTTTTACAAGCTTATTTCTGATATTAAACTTCCATTATCATAGTAATCCACAGCAAAGTTTTTTTGATTGTCAGAGCTATTACAAGGGAAAAGGAGGTAGCTGTAAGTTTGAGTGAAGGGGTTGGTCTGCCTTGTAAATTAAATGCATAATCTAAGTTTACTGGAGTTGCAGAGAATTGTTGTCACTATGTCATGACATTGAGATGTTTACCCAGTGTTAGTATCACATCATTTAATATCCACATAGATACTGAGTGTAAGACTTCTATCTTGTATTATTTACAATATCCATTTTTGGAGGGAGATGCTCTTGCTAGTAGAGTGGAAGAACCTTCTCCCTGTCAATAAGTAACGGCCTTAGTTTGTCTCCTTCAGACTCTTCCGATTTGATAATTTCTGTATTGTGATTTAATTTGTTGTACTGGAAACTCTCTTCATATGCATATAGTTGGTCTTTGTCGAGTTCCTTTACCTTTTGCCTCACTTTACACAACTTCAGTAAAAATTTGTAGTGTGCCGAAAGTAGTGTCTTTGGGTCACAGGTTGGATCTGTTCTCAAGTCAGCAGCAGAGTTCCTTCTTTTCTTGCCTTAATAGAGTGCCCAATCTAAATTAAACAGGTAGTGCTTCAGGATCCCTAAAGACTAGCTGTTCAGCTGCCCAGGGGTACAACAGTCAGGACTTTGAAGTGAGTTGACTGGCTTTAAAAAGCAGGAGCCAACATTAACTTTGCTTTTCATGTATGCTGAAGTCTGACAGCAGCTGTAAGTAGTTGACAGCTTCCTGATGTTTTCTACTTCTCCTTAGGCACCTGCCTCTCTATTGGATTCATGCAAAAAGTATGGAAGTGGTCATCAAATGTGGTAAGCTCTAGATATACAAGTTCTGGCTTAAATCCTTATTAGCTTTTGGGTAATAACAGTGGGTGCTGCATTTTTAAACCTGGCCTTTAAGGCAAAACAGTCTCTTTCATTGTATGCTGCTTCTGGGATTTTTTTGAATCAAAATAATTTTCACGGTGTAAAGTGTTTTTAACTTTTGAACCCTAGAATGCAGTTGGTAGTTTCAAACCAGCAATAGCTGTATTGTGAAGTGCTTTAACTCATTGATATGCTTCTTGGGCTTGGGAAGTGGAAAATGAGTTAAACATTTTAGGTTTTACTTTGCATAGAATTGCACGCTACCAGCCTTTAAAATCAATGGCTGTGTGCAGTATGAAGACGTTTCATCAAAGTACACTGACTTAACTTTAGTAATAAGGGTAAACCTCAAACTTCTGAGAAGCAGTACCGTGAATTGTAGGTAGCTGTGGCTGGTTTTAAATTCAAGTTTGTACTTACTGTGGCTTGTTATCTCTTTTGAAGTTTGAATCATTCAGAGGAAGAACACTGTGCGGTGCCTGACCCCTGTAACACCATCATCTTGCCTTTTAATTGTATGTCATACACTGCCACAAACCAAGATTTTATCCAGCACCTTTCTGCCTTGATAATGCAGAGTGTTCAGAGACATCCCCCCTCCTTCACAGAGAATAAAGGAAGCCCTCTGGGTGATTCCAGTACCACAGACAAAGAAGACGGATATTTTGAAATGGGACTTCATGAAGGAAATCAGACTTTTGAGTTCAGCACTACTTCAGATACTCAGTCATCTGACAGCATAGCAGTTGAGAGTGTTGACATAGTCAAAATTCTCTGGAGTTTTTCTATTCACATTCATAATGGACTCAGGCAGTTTGCTTCCTGTTTGGTTTTGACTGATGATATGCTAGCTGTGTTTGAGATTCCTCATCAGGAATTGGGAGGAAATTGCCAGCACATCTCTTCTGCCTTGAAATTAACGCTATGTTTTCCATATACTGATCTAACAGAATTTGGCTTTCTCCTGCCAGAAATCTGTTTAACACTGAAGCTGAAAAACAGTGACAACTGCTTGTTTATTGTTTCAGACTCCCAGAATCTTCAAGACTTTTATTCCTGTTTACACGCTTGTTACTCTCAACACTACACATCAGTGTTACCAAGCTCCACATTGCACAGTGGAAAAGCAAACCTCCAAGCGTTTCTTTGTCAGCTTATGGAATTGAATTGCATTTCAGCAGAAGACATTGAAATAAAAGGTTGTTTCCCAACTTACCTTGTTTGTGGGAATAAAACCAATGTTCAGAAAATCTTGCATCCACCAGAGTCAGCTGGCAATAACAAAGAATGGTCAAAAAATGTTTTGTGTTCTGCACTTTATTCTTCAGTGTATAAATCTTCTGACCAGGGTCCCTGTGTGGTCCTTCCATGTTGGATATATCTGACACCCCAGCATTTGTACATAGTAAAGGTGGATTTCAGTTTACTGCCAGGCAAATGGGTAGGCTCAGAAGACTTGGAAAGTGTATTTAAGCTGACTAGGATTCCATTAGCATCACTTGTGTTGCATCCAACTCATGGTTCCATCCAGCAGAAGGGTTCTTTTTTGGATGGGCATGTGCTGGAGTTGCTTGTTGGATACAGAATTGTTACAGCGGTGTTTGTTCTACCTCATGAGAAATTTCACTTCCTAAGAATCTACAGTCTTTTAAGGACACTCCTGCAGGATGTTAAGACTATTATTATTTTCAAAGCTTCAAACAAATCAGATGCTGTAAGAAATCACGTTGTGGAGGCAAACAGACATGGTCAGTCAGCAAGGTAAAAATTCCCATAGAAGGTCTGTTGCATGGTGCTGAAGTGAATGTGGCCCAGCCAGTGTGTTTACAGTTGTCATTGTAATTGGTTTTGGCATTGGTATTGATGAAGTACTTATTCATTCTGGTAGTATGTTTGAATGGTTACGCTGGGCTGTACCTGTCCACCTTTTTTGTTTGTTTTATTTTATGGTTGCAACATAAAATGTATTTTCTTGTGGAAGGAGACTTCCTATTTTGTGTGCTTTTAAGCTGAGGTCATGGCAAATTGACAGCTATGCTCAACAGAAACCATTTAAAGTAGACTATTAAGAATAGAAGTTGCCTGCCTGTTCCTAATTTCTGAATGAAATATGAAGTACTAATTTCTGTAGGGGAAGAGCTGTGTATTTCCTTAAACTTTGATTAAATGTGTTTTCTGATCTCTTCTAGCTTTTGCAAGCCTCATCTGACACTGTCATCTTTATATCCATCTGAATTTCTTATGCAGAAGATAACAGAGGATAACCAGATTCCGGTTCATCTTCATGTTTCTGTGTCTCTGCAGTATGTGGCTGAGCTGAAAGGAAATGCCCTAGTTGAGTTTTTCCATTGCAACATTGCAGAGGTATTGTGCCTAGCCCAGGTGTATAAAAAGATGCCCTGTGGCCTTTCAGTACTAGACAATATTAAAGAACTTTCCTCATTAAACTTAAGACTTAGACTCTGTGAAACCTGGAGGCATTTTGGACAAAAAAGCCCTGTTTGTATTACTCTATATTGGGTTACCTGCTACAGTGATTGCTATCCTGCCAGGCATACTTTGCCTTCAGGATCCATGGTGCAAAACAGGAGAGTATATTAGTGTATGTCTTGAAGATCTGATTACTCTGAGAAATTTCCTCTTTTTTTCTGTGAAGTGGCAAAAGGAATGAAAATTACCTTAGTGGAATTATTTTGTGATTATATGAGCAGATAAACCTAATTTCTGAATAACAGAGGTATAGTCTGTGTGGGGAACATGAAATTTAAAAGTACAAATCTTATCTTTAAATTCATAATCTGACTTTTTAAGTCATTAAATCATTGTGATCTGAGTACAAATGTCAATTGAAATGCTTACTGATGAATAGAGACGTTTTTATTCCCTTACCTCATTTCCAAATCTTTTAAGTAAGCACAAGTTGTGGCTTCTCTTCTTACATCAGGAGAAGCTGATAAAGGTCACTTATTTGAGGATTCACAGTAAGCTCATCAAGCTAGAAACTGAGAAGATGCCTAGTTGGAACGGCAGTTGTAGTGGCAAGCTGTGCTTCTGTCCTCTCTCTTAAGGGTCTTTGAATCCCCACCCCTCAGTAGCATCTGAAGGCTGAATAGACTTGTTGAGGCTTGGGAAGCACTGCTCATCTGTTGACTAAAATTTTGTCTGTAGTGTCTGTTCTAGAAAGTCCTTCTTGTGCACTTGATGTTTTTTCTTTTCTAGTTTTGGTCAGAAAACAAGGAATAATTGCACCACAGCAGAAAAATAATTTTCTTACATTAAACACAAGACATTTTCAGTAGACCACTATTGTGTTTGCCTCAAAGCTGCAGCTTTGTCTATAGCATGTTCAGATGCTTCAGACTTTGAAATTGTTTTTCTAGTAGGCTGAAGTTGTCACTAAGGCGATGAAACTATCTGAAAAATCAAAGTGTGCAAGTGATTTAGGAAATACAATTTACATCTTAGGTGGAAAATGAAGAGTTGAGACATCTCATGTGGTCTTCAGTTTTGTTTTACAAGACTCCTAATGTGGAAGTGATGGCTTGTGTGCTTCTCTCAACAAAAGCTATTTACTTCCTGCTGGATGATTCTTTCATTCATGCTGATGAGCACCAGTCAGGTAAGATAGTTATTTTGATCCTTTAATAAAATGACCAAATTAATCGCTGCCTGTATGTTTGTCTTCGGTTTAAGTACCAGTTTTGGTTGATACTCTTACTTGGACTTCCTAGTTGAGGGAGAGAATGACACCATTTGCTGTATGCGAAGTACTTCTGTGAGGCTTTTATGTTCAAAAAACAGGGTCTTGAGTCATGGCTGCTTTGCAAACAGACCATTCCATGTGCCATTGTACCCATGCTTTTCTCAGGTGTCATTTCGTAGTCCCTAGCTTCTTCACCTGGGCAGCTAAATGCCCTTTCATAACCAAAATGATAAGTAATGAAACTTGCGGTGTGTGTTCAATTCGTGTGAGTGGTTTGTTAGTGCATCTGCTGATTGAAATCTGATGTGACAGCTACTTCAAGAAATGCTGCTAATGAGATTTGGTTGTATTTGTTGATTGAGAAAATACTAGCCAATATTCCCACCTTCTTCCTAAGATGTTAATATAAAAGTTATGCTTATGGAAAGAAGAATCTTTTTTTTTTATTTTTGACGTTTTTATCATATATCCTTTTTCAACAGATTTTTGGAACAAAGAAAACTCAGATTGTGAAAATAGTTCTTTCCACCTCTCTTGCTGCTTTGTGCTAAAACTTAACGACTTGCAGTCAGTAAATGTTGGCCTGTTTGACCAATACTTCCGAATTACTGGTGAGTACATCTTGTCCTTTAGGTTTTTCCAGTTGTATTTTTTCCTTCTAGTCTTGTCTTTATTAGTGAGATTGAGCAGTAAACCATTTAGTTACTACTTTTTCTTAAAAGAAATTAAGTTAATGTAACACTGGTGGTCCTGTACTAGTAGGCTAATAATATTGTCTTGCAACATGTAGTAATTGAGTTAACTGGGAAGCTTATTATTAATTAATCAATTGGTCCCAAAAATTCTCCTGTGTGAGTGACACATGAAAAGGGAAATCAAAAGACTTGCTGTTCTGAAGCTTTGGCTTGCAATAAAGAGTATATAAAGAGTTCACAAAGAAAACTGAGGGCAGGTTTTTTTTCTGTAAGATAAATTGTGATAAGATGATAATAAGGTTGAACTCCTACAGCAATAGTAGAACAGTTAAATCAAAGTGTATGTCATATTTTAAATCAAGATAAATTATATTCTTTATTTTTGGTGGGATTTTTAGGGATTCTATTTTTTGCAAGTATTTGAAAGCTTTCTGAATAATTATGCATGTTTTCAGGAGAAATAATCCTTGCAAGAAAACTTTTTTGGGGGACAGTTGCATGTTGGTTGAAGAAATGATAATGCCACATACATAGTGAGTGGTTTATATTCTGTTTTCTCTTCAGGACACTCTGCAGACCATATAGTCACCTGCCTGACAAGAGACAGTTACAACACTCACACCTTCATACAGCAGCTTATGGCAGTTTTGTCACTGCTTGCACGCACACCTTCACCTGAACCAGTAGATAAAGACTTCTACTCTGAATTTGGGAGTAAAAACACGGGTGAGTGGCCTTTTCTACATGTCGTGAGTTATTTAGGCATCGTACTTAAAACATCATCTAAAGTGTACAGATCAAAAACTTTTGAGGGAAATTTATGCATCAATTTTTTCCTATTTGATACTTAAACCAGATTCCCTCATTTCAATTATTTCACATGTGCCTTAGCTGAACAGAATTGATAAATATAAAGTCTTTGCATACATGAAGCTATTGATGGCTTCTTGAGCCCAGAAGAAACTGCACATCCTATACAGTATTTTTTTATGTGTACTTGTGTAGCTCCTGCTGCAAGTTTCAGCCTAACCTGTGAAGACTTGTAAGTCAAAAAACAGTGAAGAGAACTAAGTCTGAAGGCTATGTTATCCTGTCATTCCTGAGAATGAAGTGAAAACTGGACTTTTTTTAAGGTGTTAGGTTCAATTCCAATATCAGGTGAAACTTTTGTTTAGAATTCTGAAGCCAGTTGAAAGCACAAACTAAAATGGCATTTTCCTGAAGAATAGTTGTTACTGTTTTAAGGAGAAGCTGCGTAAGCTCAGAAAGTGCAAGGTGTGATGGGAAGTCATATCTTTTATTAGACCAATTGATTTATGTGGAAAAAGTAGGCATGCTTACTTCAAGCTTCACTATGTTGTATTTCAGCACCTACAGGAAGTAGGGGACTGCAGTTTCACCTCCTGCCACTCCAGAATATAGCATGTAGCAGAGGAATGTGCTTATCCAGTAGGGAAATAAAAGCAATTTGTGAAGAGTCTTCTTTTTCTTTTAATTTCTGCTTTTTTACTCTGCTTAGAAGCAGGGACTTTGTGTTTGGTGGTCTGATAATGCTTTCAGTGAGTTCAGAACTGAGGAGTGGGAAGGAGGCAGAGGAGGTCATGCGGTAGGGAGGTCGATAATCTCTGATATAAGAATCCAGCTGTGTTTCCTTTAACCTTTTCTACCATTGTCCTGAACTAAATATGTGGTTAAAATCTGCTGAAAAGTATGTTAGTAATGCAGGAGAGACTCCAGTAGAGATCTGTAATCTATATAAAATTATTCCAATATTGTATACAAGTACAACCATATATGAAGAGATACAAAACCTGAATTCTTCCAGCTGCAGTCAAATGTTGAATGTTGTTGCTTATCCTAATGCATTAAGAAAGTATTGCATAATACTAAATGGAAGTATAATAATGTATGTTTTTTGCAGGAAAAATGGAAAATTATGAACTGATTCACTCCAGCAGAGTAAAATTTATTTATCCAAATGAAGAGGAAATTGGGGACCTTGCTTTTCTAGTGGCAGAGAAGATGGATGGTTTGACTAATCTTCAGTCCCTCAACATCCTTCTGTATGTGTTGGCATTTCAAGTAAATCATGTTGAAGGATCTGCCCAAGACACTAGTTCGCTTCAACCTAAAACACTTATATTAACCAGCTCTGATTTGTTTCTCTTTGATGAAGATTATATCAGTTACCCACTACCTGAATTTGCGAAGGAACCACCAAAGAGAGATAAGTATCAGCTTGTAGATGGAAGACGAATCCGGGATTTAGATAGAGTACTGATGGGTTATCAGACATATCCACAAGCCCTTACATTTGTGTTTGATGACGTTCAGAATCAGGATCTGATGCAGAATTTAACACTGGATCACTTTGGAGAAACTGATAGTGCTCCAAAGGGAAGTGCTAAACAAGAAGGCAGCAGGAGCAGAGAGATCCAGTGGTACATCTTTATCCCAAGTGCAGAAAGCAGGGAGAAATTAATTTCATTGCTTGCGAGACAGTGGGAGATCTTGTGTGGTAGGGAACTGCCTTTGGAACTCACTGGGTAATTTTTGCACAGCTAAGTGATTTCAGTGTCTGTTATAAGGTAAAGCACAGTGTTTAAATAAGTTACACCTGTCAAGTTCTGTTTTTTTAATAAGGAGCTGGCCAGGACTTCCTTGTTCCTTGTGCACTGAACATTTAATAGTACATAGAAGTATTCTGAAGTGTTAACTGGGGACTGAACTTCTTGTAAAGTCTACTTTTTATGCAATAGTATATAGTAAAAAAAATCATGAGACATCCTGGGAAACTGTATGGAAAAATTAAGGAGTCAACACTAGATACGCTGTCACCTAGGGCTGTTAAGGTTTCTGCTATTTTTCTGTATATATCAGTCTTGCTGTTCTATATAAATTCTAATGTGTAAATAAGGGTAAATGCTTGTGTATGTTCAAGTGCAATGTTCTTTGTATGAGAAGTATTTTGGGTATGCTGCTAATGCTTATTATTTAATGATCTTACAGTTTTACATATGTTTTCCTTTGAAGCCAAATGTAATTATTTGCTGCCAATCATGAATTTATCAGTAAAATTTGAGCCACAAGCAGGTGACTTTTCATATTAAATTAGTTTCAAGGGCATTCTTTCTCCTTGTCCTAGGATAAAGAAGAATTGCCTGTTAAAGATCCACTCAGTATCATCTTGAAAGTGGAAATACCTGACATGGGTATATGAGCATTTTGCCAGCAAATAATGAGTTTCTATCTCTGAACACAAAGTCTTTCTTTTGCCTATTTTGTCAATACAAATAAAGTGTAATTTGACAGTTTTCTTTTGGCCTTGTCTTTATTCGTTTATCTTGTGTTTGCAGGATACAGTATCAGCAGCACGTATGTTCCTAGAGTGTATTGTAAGTTATGAAATATGCAGCAAGATGAAAGAAGAAAATTTATTCTACTATAGCAAGTTTGTACTGGTCCAGAAACAGAGCTGAGTCATGGAAACTGAGGATCTGCAGCTTCTAAACACAATTTAAGGAGGATCTATTTCAAGTACTTCTGCTTTATGACATGTTAAGGAATTGCTTTCCAAGCTGTCATTTTTAACTTAAATATTACCATGCCAAACAAGTTTTAGACTACCCCATTAGAGTAAAATCCCTACTCTCTACTGTGAAGACAAATACTGAGGCTTTGAAAAAGACTGTTCTTAGTCCACTGGGATTAAGAAGGGAAGGACTCTTTTGATACATACGTGCCAGGTGATGTTGCTTAAAACTGATGCTCCTTAAAAAACAAATAGAAAATTTTAGGTTGGAAGAGAACTCTGAAGGTCCAACGGTCAAGCTCAGAACAGGGAGAACTTCAAGCAGATTGCTCAGAGCCTGGACCAAACAAGTTCTGAGTTTTCTCTGAGAATGGCAAGTCCACAGTAGCACTGGGAATGTGGTGAATCCATGGCATACTTTTCCATGCTGATGGGAAGCTTGGCTGTGCTCTTTGGGCTCCAGATGCCAGGAATGTTGCGGTCAGTGCAAGGATGACAGACACAGGCAGCCAAAGTCAAATTGTATTGCAGGATGCAGTGGAGTTCCCTAAGCAACTGAGGAGGTGAGGAGTATTGCTCTAGTGCTTATCTGTTTTACAGTTTAGCAGAGGAAAGCTACCTCCTCTCAAGCTTAATTCTCAACCTGAATTCTCCAGTACTTCAGATACCCTGAAATCTCAAGGATGCTTATATTAGGTTAAAAAAAAACACAACTAACTTCTTAAATAAAAATCCTAAACTAATTAACAAACTAACTTCTTAAATAAAAATCCTAAACTAATTAAAAGCTTAGGGCTTCATTAGTTCTTTTCAAAGTAACTTTGGTAATCACTTATTTGTGATTCTTGTAGGTAACACTTTTGAGTTGCTATAAGCTCCTCATAGTCTCATCTGCAAGTATTTGAGAAGTTATCATGTGAACAGATTTATGGTATGCTTTATGGTTTAAGTGAATGCAAAGGGAATCTGTAATGAGTGCTATGGAACTGCCTAGTATTTTAGCCAACATGAATAGACACCTTTGCTCTCGAACTAGGGGTCATACTTGTTTCTGGACAAGTCAACCCTGTTTCCACCTTATTTGCAAGTCCTGGGGGATGCTTTGTGCTTGAGATAGACTCGAGTTCTGTTTCTAAGCATCCTATATAAAGCCCAACTGTTCAAATATATTTTAATACACTAGTGCATATCATAGAACTATGTATTAGAATAAACAAGGATAATCCTCTGCTTGTTACATAGGCTGAGCAGCCAAGGTCTCTCTCTTCAGATTTCATTGCAGCAAGAACACAGCTGTGATTAAACTTGAAATTCTTTTAAGTCCACAGCTGTTTAAAATATTAAATCTATCCCTTTGGATCAGATCATTAGTCTAGGAATGATTTGCTTTCCAGGTACCATTCATCCTTGAGATCTTGGTAAACACTAATATGTTTTAAGATGAACAAAATGTTCAATAATTCATTGGATACATACTGCAGTATTGCTTAATTCTATTAAGTATCTCATCTATGGTGGTATCAGAATTGTTTATTTTCACGGCATTTTTGTCAGTAAATAATCTTTTATACTCTGCTGGGTAAAGCATTGACTATGCAAAGTGAAGTGTCTTCCCTGACACTTTAGCTCTGGTTCATTTTTACTAGGAAAAAACCAAAATCGACCCAACCAAACCCAAAACAAGAAATCTTCCTCTCTTGTGCTACCAGATACCTGATCGCCTGCTCTTTTGCCCATGTTAAAACCTGTTGGAGCTACAGCACTTTGTGAGTGCAATTTTCTGTTCATTTAAGTGCAATGTTAAGCTGAAAATTTTTTACTGTCATTCATCAGCACTAGGCTGTTGTCTTTATTTTTTAATTCTAATGTAATCTTTTGTTTCTAAATTTAGAGATTTATTTAAATGAGTTTTTCTTGAAAATGCACAATCCTCCATCTTGAACTCTATGAGTTTTCTGATTTTCCCTTCATAAAGATTTCTCAGAGCTTTCCACAATTAGTTTCTACAGAAAGGTCTGTGAAACCAATTAGCTTTTTAAGTGGTTGTGGTCACATAAAGCAGCCTTGAGTTCTTCCTCTGTTTTTTCACAAGAGTGCTACAAAGTCCTGCATGTGTATTTCTGTTTCTTTAGTAATCCTTTATAATTAAATCTTTAACAGCTTCTAACCCTTGTTCAACATCAAGACAATAAGTAAGTAGCTAAAGTTATGACCAGATGCATGTGTTGGCAGGTAGGGAGATGTTTTTCAGGAAAGTACCTTCTAAAAGATCTTGGACTTCCATAGTCTGGCTCTGCAGCTGTTGTAGATGTGTGTCACCCTAGGAAGACCCATGCAATCATTTATGTTCAGTGTCATCTGCTGAGGATCTGGTCAACGGTTTTAAAATTTCCCTTGTTTTACAATTGAAAAATTGTAAATGAATCTCATTAGGAAGGAAAGTAAATGAGGTGCTGACCTGACCCAAACTGTTTTCTTTGCAAGAAGAAATGGCAGTGTGACCTGCATCCTGTCTGTCCTGTGTCCATTCCTGTGCTGCTTTTACAGCACTCCGTGATCTGCCTGGCTCTAATGTACTGAACAGTGATGTATTTACATCAGCCCTTGTCTTCCTGTCCTTGTCAGCTTTGATAAGGTGTTTCTTTTTTTAAAAAAAAACAACAACCATAAAATATCACAAAATGCTGCTGCATTGTCTCTGATCAAAAAGTTTACTTCTATGGTATTAAACTTCAAACATACCAAAGCTTAGGTGGAGAAGCAGCAACACGAGAAGCATGAAGTTGTGGTTTAGAGCAAACAGACTGCAAATTTCTGTTTCCTGCTGTCTACTGGATAATGAAGGGCATTTGGTAACTCAGAAATCTAAAAACTGATGTGGAAAAAGGGGGGGACTATGAAACTCATTACACCAAGAAGGTGCTAAAGAAAAACTGTCGCCAACACTGGAATAAACCCACCTAAATAGATGCGCTAAGCCCTCGTGCTTCAGACTTTAAGGTCTCTGAGAGGAAATTGCGAGAACTCCCAGTGTCTCTGAAAAGCTGAGACAGTGGGATCCCAGCTTTCATCTCTGTCATGCTGTTCCCAGGCAGGTGTGTCAGTGCAATCCTTGGCACACTGTTGGCTACAGCTTTAGACAAGCACATTGTAGGTCCTTTCTATCCCTTATAGATGGCAGTACATGAAAGATAAGCAGTACCACCACGGGAAAACACGCTGCCTGTAGTCATGCTCGTGTGAGGATGGGTTTGAATAGCTCGGCCCGTTTGTTCAGACATCAAATTCATATTGAATATCTCTGGGGAATTTAGTGCCTGACTCTCCCAGTACAATTCCAGAGTATTGCTTAATAAATGAGAAAGGTACAAAAGTAAAACCAAGAAATGGGAATACGTAGCTGGCTTTCACTGTAGGAACATGTGTGTAAAGGAACTCAGAGTCAATAGCAATAAATAGGCTGGGACTTACGGCACTTATGTACTGATGTTTGTACTGCTGCCCTTCTAGGTTTTGAACTACCAGGATGTGAGCAGTTTCGATAATTTCTTCCTGAATCACACGACATTGTACTCTGGCAGCTCTACCTGTCTGCTTGGAATAGGACCATTGCATGTGTGATAGAGAGAGATAAACGGGCTCTGATTTGCTGTGCAACCCTTCTAGTTTTTTTTACATTTATCAGCAAACTTTAAAATTCAGTTCTTTCTAACTTGCCAAGAAAAAAGAAAAAATCAAAAAAGTAGGATTGTGTACTACTCTCTTCACCAAGAGCCTCAGGGATGCATTCAGTAGGTATGGTACAGCTAGCCTTATTCCTACAAATGAGCAGTTCTAGCTTGGTCTGTTTAATCCTTTCCTAGTACCTCTTCAGACTTACCGTCTTCTTACACACTTATAATTCAGAGTGAAGAAACTTTATGTTCTTTTCCAGAAGAGTGGAACGAGAGTCCCGTTTCTCACTGTGGACATAACTGAATGCTGAGCTCCAAAAGAATCTGTGTACATAGACTGGATGGCAAATCATTTGTCTTGACTGTAATTTCTGTAAAGATTGCTGAAACAAAAGATTTCAATAGCAGGAAATTGCCCAAGCTAACCAGGGCTGCACGCACTTCACAGAGAAGGGCTGGTGACCCAGCATTTTAAAATGCAGCATGTGACACAGGCAGGGAGGCTGGAAGGGATTGTAGCTGTTTCCTTTTGGCTTTACCCAGGCAACATTTATTTTTCCCGTGGAGCAGGTTCAGTAGTTTTCACCACCAGTTTTTCAACTCTGAACGTTAATATGTTCACAGAAACAAGGTCTCAGATAAGTTACTTTAGAGGACCCAACCTTTCATCGATGCATAAAGCAAAAAGACTGAGTGAGGAAAAAACCCTGGGCGCTGCTGCTTGCCAACAATCTGCTGATGATTTGGGAGACTGAGACTACAAGGTAAATCACTAGTGTCCTGCACAAGTTGTCTGTGTCAGGGCCAGAAGCTGAAGATGATTCTTCCGAGACCCAAGTCTGTGACTAACTGTTAAACCAGCTTTCTCCTGCCATGTGGCAGAAGACACTTGACTAATAAGTCAGCCTCCATGTTTTCCAAAACAAACAAAAGCCCACGTGCTATGCCTCACCGACAAACACGCTGGTAGACAGTTGACAGCTCCTACTATACGTTTTAAAATTGTATTTGCACAATTCTGTTTCAAACAAACATTGGCTAGGATGTGAATGAACCCCTTCTACCCTGCCTGCACAGGGCCAGTTGCCTGCTCTGTCATGAGATCCTTACAAGTCTTGCCTATGAATTTTCCCTTTGATGAAGAGGGTTTTTTCCCCTAGTTTTCCTGTCTCATATATTCCTTTAATTGTTAGTGACATAGCAAGTCCTCTGGCTTATTGCACTACTGGGTATTTCCTCTGTAAATTCTGGGCAGTTTAGAAGCAATCAGATGTTGAGCTCTCTGACAGATCTCAGGATCTTGCTTTGTGGGTCTTTGTGCAGATGCCTATGTGTATGAGCTGGTCTCATACAAAAATGAGGGAGGGAACTGTTTGGTTTTTTTATTTATCGACAATTGTGAAGGGTGTTGGAAAAACTGGAATAAAAAAATTGATCTAATGCATTTTGCCTCCAAGGCATAAGCTTTTTATCGATGTGGTCCGTGAGAAATTCCATCCATCTGCCTGGGAGGACTTCATCTATTGGAAGAGAATAGGAGCAGTGTAAGTGGAGCAGTAATTTGTGTTTATTTTGCCCAGCTTTGCTCCCTGTCCTGTTTCCATGCCAATATTGCCATCTTTGGTGATACTGCCAACCGGAGTGCCACTGCGAGCACGTTTGCATCATTACACTGTGCACTGAGCATTATTAATGGCTCTTGGCCAAGCATTAATTTGGAGGCAATTGGTGCTTCGCCTTCTTTCTAATTCCCAGAACCACGCAGATCCGAGGTTGATGCAGGTTTTGGTATTCCAGATCCATCAGGAGCAGTGATCAGCAAAGTAAGTTTCCATTCTCTCAGAGCAGTTCATACGCAGTGGCCGAAACATGCTGCCTGTGCCTCTCAGTCAGGAAAGCAGCATCTGATGACAGATGACCTTTTGATTTTTCAGTTGGTGCTCTGCTGCTGTACAGTGGCACTTTGCGGTGTTTGCATTTTCTGCTTGTATGTTGCTGTTGTATTATTTGCCTTTAAATGAGGTATGGTCAGATAAGAAAGGTGGCTGTGAACCGTTTGATGCGGCTGTGAATCTGATTTATTTAATTCAGATAGGAATTTTCACTAAGTCTTTCTCTCCCTTCCCTTCCTAGTTTCCTTGCAGTAGTAGCAGTGATGACAAGCAGCAGTAGAAGGCCTTGGAATCAGTCTTTGTGTGTCCTTTGTCCCCTGTACCATTTTCAGTGTTGAACCATTTAGAAAACAGTCTGAAGATTCATTAAAAGATCCCACAGCCTCTTCAAGTGGCTCAGGGTAAGCTATTTTCACCTTAGAAGCTAATCAGCTATGTGTGGATGGCAACTTAATCCCTATGTCATATAGCCAGCTCTTGGAAAACTTCCCAACAAGCACTCAACATCCTTCTAGACTGCCTTTTATAGCTGTGTATGCCTAACAGGTAGCATGGAGCAGAGAAGCAGTCTCATTCTTCTGTTTACATGGCCAGTCTAGTAGGTAAAGAAAGTATTGTCCAGCTTCCCTACTGATGTCCCCCTCTACAAGAATGTCCCTACTGTCCATTTGCGACTTTGCCATCCCACCAGAACCAGTCTGAGCTCTGTTGTCTCTGTCTCATTTCACAGATCTGCAGGGTACCAAATGGTTTCCAGAGCTGTGCAAACCCTCTGACCTTGACAGAGTGGCCATCTGTTGGGAAACGATGGTCCCAGGGCTGCAGTTGCCCTGTAAGGGGACCAGCGGGCTGAGTTGTCAGATTGAGTTGTGGGCTGGTACTTCTCACATGGGTTGCAGTGGATGGTTGTGTGCCTTATCTGCTTCCTGTTAGTGCAGGATATATAATAGTGCTTGCTGTTCATCATGCTGTCTGTCGCTGTAGGATGGAGGAAGAGGTAAAGCACAATTAACAGCACTAGTAAGTACAGCATTCCTTATGTACTTTATATATTAGCATGCATATCTTGGAGGTGGGTAAAAAAATATTAATGCTCTCAATTATTTATGTAAACACAAGAGTAGCTTCCTATCCTGACTTCATTTAGGTACCTTCATTTGGTACTGATGGCTCAAAAGTGAAAAGAGCCCTCCTTGCTCAGTAGGATTTGTTACTAACAGAAGCAGTCTTTAGGCTGCTCACTACAGTGGGTTGGCATCTTAGGGAGACAAAGTCCACGTAAAAATCTGTCAATAATCAATGTTGGTTGTTTGTAATTGTTGAAAGGAGAAATTCAATTGCAGACCATACCTCAGGCTAGCATGTGTTTTTTTTAATCCCATTCTGGGACTTTCCTATTCTGAGTGCTATCAAAGTGCTTCTTGGATTCATCAAGCTGTCAGCAGAGTGTTTGGAAAATGATGTATTTTGCCACTGCTTCCATAGCATCTGCAAAATGTGATGCTTTTCTTGCTGAGAAACTCAAATACTTTAAATGAATATCAAAGCCTACCCAAAGTGCTTGCTTGATTGATAGGATGTGCTTACATTATTGCTCTGAAGTGCAGCATGTCACTCCCATTGCTTGTTTGTGCATACTTTGGGATAGACAAACCTTCTGTTTGAAGTGTTGTAGACACTTTAACATCGGTGGTAAAAGGAAATTAACTTAACCTTCATGAATTCATGGTATTTAAGTCTGCCCATTGGATTTGCCTTCAGTTAAGCACACAGTTAACCTCTTTTCATTCCAATTAGCTGAAAACTAAGGATTTCCTTCCTTCTGTTTTGAACTGATATGTAAGAGGAAATCCGTAGATGTTCCTGTTTTGAGTAAACCTTTTACTAAGAAGTTCTGTTAGTGCATTTAAAAAAACAGTAGAAAGAAAGAAAAACGTGGTATTGATTCAGATGTAGTGCTAGAAGTAGCAGATCCACTTCTGAGGGCTTTGCAGCCAAAGAGCCGAGTGCGAAAATGCTCTCTCCCTGTTTACTTTTAACCTCTGGTTTGTCTTGGATCTGATTCTTAGTAGGCGGTCTTATCTTACAGAAATTGCAGCCTCTATCACCACCCCTTTTGTGGAAAGGGTCCTGCCTGTAAAAGCATGAAAATGCATCCTCCTGGGTTGCTGTTTTTCTTCTTAGCAGCATGTTTCACTCCCACAGCTGACTGCCAGAGTCAGAAGGTAAGTCTGTGAGTCTTTGTTTAAATGTTCATTGAGCAAGTCTTCATATTTGGACAGTTGCATGTTATGAAATAGTCCTCCCCAAAACTCCTTTTTTCATTAGCATTTTTAGGTGCAGAATAACATCCATAATGTACTTTAGGTATCTAATATACCTAATGTATAAGGTATCTTCTCTGCATAGGTGTGGATGTGTATAGTCTAAACTGAGGAACTAAAAATAAGGTTGAAGGGAGCTGCTTGAGTTTTAGATCATATTAAAGTTATATTTATGTTCAACACTGAGCATGATAGTAGTAATATGAAAGGAATATACTTGGCATTTTTGTCTGTCACTGTATTCAGTACGTGTGGTGGGAGCTTAGCATCTGGCAGGACAGGTCCATAAGTTTCCCAGAAGAATTTTATACAAAGCTTTTTTAAATCTCATCAAATTGTTGCTTTGCAACAGGGTAAATGCCTCCAGATCCTCAATAAGGTGTGGAATACTTTCCATTTTCTTTCAGTTTTGTTGATTTTTTTTTTAATTCCTTTATCTTCATCCTTGTGTTTAGCAGCAGCATCTAGAAGGATGTATGATGCCTTTGTAGATCTGATCTAGGCTCCATGGTGAGGCATTCCATTTTCTTTAGGTTAGAATTCACACTAATTCATACTATTTTGTCTTCTGCCATTGCCCTTCTTGTGTCCTGCTGTTGGAGGAATAAACTAGCCTACAAAATCAGAACTTGTGTGGGGCATTTGGAAATCTTATTCCCTGGGGATCCAGGCTATGGAAGGGTTGTCTTGTCTTGAATGACAAAGAGGGGAGTGGAAGACCTGTGCTAAGAAAGGTGCCTGTGAGTCTGAAAGACTTAATTTAGAAAAAGCCAGAGTACTGAAAACGTGCTTCAGTATCAGAACTTTGGATGGAAGCTTTTGTAGAGACCCTTTCATAAAAGCACCGTAAATCCCAAATAAGCATACAAATAAGGTAAGAACCTCATGAACATTTGGGCTTGTAGGTTAATTAAGGTGACTTGTGCCCAAACATGGTTGGAAGAAGTGTCTCTGCTGGTGTTTGTTGTTTGTCTGGAGACATGGGTTCCAGGCAGATGGGTCGCAGTATAGTAGTGCATTCAGAGGCATGGGCTCACATTTTCAGCTGATCTAAGTGGAAATGTTTGTCTCTTGACTTTGAGACACTGTGTTGATTTCTGTAATCACTGAGGTGTTTGTCTTGGTGCAAAACAGTTAAAATACCGGGTAATAAGTACCCACTCATAGAGAAGTGAAATGTTCTGTGTCACCTCTGGAGCAGTTTGCTTAATCCAGGTAAAATAGAGAAAAGAAAAAAGAGAAGAAACATTTGAAAGGATATAATGGGAGGTAGGGGAAAAAAGGGGTCTAAGGAAAATCTTCTCCAATAGTTTAGGACGGCCATTGGATTTGATTGCAATAGAAGTGCTGTGATTCCACAAGAGGCCTCCATTGACTTTCAGGAGCCTTGCAGGGACCATCAAGAGAGAAAAGTGAGATTTTTTTGCTAGGTTTTTTTCAGTGATGTTATCTCCCGGCTCCGATTTGATGGCTCAAACATGACAGCAAATCTTTTAGCCTGACTTGGTTTTTGTATACCTCTTGGTATGGGCTGGGGAAGCTGCAGCAGATGTTAGCCGTGAAAGGTTTTCTGCTGGGAGATGGCCAGCCCCAGGTTGTGCTGGAGGAAGAATGGGAAGTGAAAGGAGTGCTCTCTGCATCCCTGTGCCTCCAGTGCTCTGCAGCTGAGATGGTGGGAAACACCTAGGGCAACATTAAGTCTTGTGTTACATGATCTCTGAGCTTGATTGTTCATTCTCATGCTGAGAAGTGTCTTCCTTGGACCAATGCAAAGGGTTTGTGCATCCAGGAGCCACTGGCCTGTTCAGCTAAAGTGTTATTGAGAACTTCTTGGGGAGGTGCATGGCTATAATGACTCCATCATGTGTCTACAGCTCTGTTTTGTAAAGGGCAAATGCACTGGAAACCTGGTGATTCATTAGATAATGAATGTTTCCAGAACTGGCTCCCAGGAGTGTTGGAGCCAAACACTGACATCCAAATGTGTTTTTCTTTCTTCCTTGAGGTTTTGCTCTGCAGAAGGATCTGTGTTATGGTTTGAGAGGAAAAGATAAAGGGTGAAAATGAGAGGAATGAAACTAGCCCTTAAAAAAACCCCAAAACCTTCCCAGCTTATTCTCTTGAGGTGGAATAAAAGAAACATGAGCGCTTGAGAAGTCAGGGACATCTGTGTCCGAGAGCAAGGAGGAAAGGAAACACTGCAGCATCCAGAAGCTGGGATATGTCTCAGCTGAACACAGAGGGCAGTGGCTGCTCGTGCACATGAATGTGTTTGAGTGCAAGGAGAGAGCATAGTCCAGCCCTGGCAAGACACGGCTCAGTTTTGGACAGAGGCTCTTAATTTCTTTCAGGTACAGCTAGACGTCTTCTGCTTTAAAAGTTGCCTTTAATTTTGGAGCTGTTTGAGAGCACCAGTCTTACTTTCCTGCTGCTTTGTACCCAAAGTGTGGTACGGTCCAAGCTCACAACATCATCTGATCAGAAGGGTGACTGTTTTTACCCCCTTTCCTTGGCGTAGCCACTGCCCACCTCACTGACTCTCGGCCCACAGGGCAGTGTTGCTGCATCACAAGGACAGACATTGCCTCTCGCTGCTTCCTCTCCACCTTCTTCAAACTTAGAAACCGCAGTCACAAAGGAGCCCAAGGGAGCAGTGCATCATTTTTTCCAGGAGCCACCTCTGACTCAAACTCTTGTCTATCTTTCATCCTCTCCAAAATTCGGGTATCCAGATTGTTTCATTTATGGGCCTTGATTCCCTTTTCTGCTTTCCTAAGAAGGAAAACACTCCAGAAAATGACTGCTTCATCAGTTCTGTCACTCAAATAAGAAGGGATTTTATTTATTTTTTTTTATTATTTCCACACAGCTATTTTCTTCCTCTTTCCTTCTGCCTGTTGCTGACACAAGCATATTTCCTTATAAAAAGAGGAAGATCTTACTGGAAAGCTGCCTAAAACTCATGAAGTGTTCCAGGAAGGTAGGGTAGGGGGATTCCACAATAACTGTCTTGTCTTGGAAGCCTGTGAGTAACTAAGATGCCAACAGGGAGGAGTGACAGCCCTTCTCCTCTCCTAGCATCCATCTCCATTTAGAAATGGAGCCACATTGATGAAGGAAAGAGAAGGAAAATGGAATAATATGTGAATAACGGCATCTTCCTCCACCGCCATGGCAGAGAACACATTTAATGGCTCAACTGTGTCTGACAGCCAGCTCCTGATGCATTGAAGTACAGATGAAATAGAAGATTGGAAAGTTTTATTAGTTTTGTGCTCTACTGTTTGTGTGCTCTTTTTTATACAAATAGAGAGCTCAGACACCTGATAAAGGTTTGTGGGGTAATTCTGACAACATTAAAATCATAACTCATGGGAAGGTGTCCACTGCTGTGTTTCTTCCTTGGGAATCTTCCAATTCCTCTTTCTGAGGCACTAAGTGAAGGTTAAAGGTGGGATTTGATGGGACAGAAAAGGCAGGAAAGGTACTGTTCTGGCAGAACCTAGTGCCTGCCTTCAGCTGGCTCCTTTCAAAAACCTATTTTTAATCTGGAGTCCTAATTTTCACTTGAATCCGTTGGTTTTGACCTGTTCACAATGCAAGGAAGGGAGTCCTTAACATAACAGGTTCCTTGGGGATTCTGCCACCAAAGGAAGTGGAGGTTACTGTACAGTAAGGAAAGCCCCAGATGCACAACTAGAAATCAACATCTATGTGTCGGGCCACCACAAAGGAATCACTTTCTTCATTGGGCAGCATTCTTGCATGGATGGCCACAAAAGATGGATCCATGAAGATGAGATAAAGCTCAACAACTCCAGGCAGAGGGAATGTGGGTGTGAGTTAGGAAACTGTTCCAGGGAGATGTCCCTGCGGACCTGGGACTTGAAGGTTATCTCTCAGGAGGTTTTCTTGACAGGACTCTGCTGGCTATCATCTGGGAGGGCCTTCCTGAGCTGTTGATAACTGATGGGAAGCCATGGGCTTCCTCCCTTGCCTTAAGGCAAATGTGTGCATTTGGGCTTAAGTTCAGAGGAAGCAAAACTGTGATTGCTGATGGGAATCAGAAACAGAGAGTTCTGGGCACAAGAGATCTGCTGCATTAACAGCATTGTTCAGGATTGGTTTAAAAAATACCAGTTCAAGGCCTCCTCCCAAAATTTGATCTAATGTTTTTATTTTTAGAAAATACAGTGCCTGTAGAGGCACAGTTAAGGTAAGCTGTGTAGTTGTGGTTTTTTTTCCAGTTGGTGACCTTTTGAGGTGAACACAGCTTGTACCTCCCAGCTTTTCTCTGCCATAGTCAGTGGCAAACATTGTCTCTCTTTAAAGTAACCAATGATGTTTCTGTGCAGTGGCTTGACTCTGAGAGTTTAGGAATACAAGGAAATCCTTTTGGGGTAAAATCATGAGCTTTATTGACAAGCTGGCATATGGTGGTGATTATTTGCTCTGAGGCTGTATGTTTTTCAGAAACTCTGGCTGTGTTTCATTAGGAGAAGCAGAGTTAGTGTGGGTACAGGGGTACAGAAGAGCTCTGTGAGGAACCACTAAATTCATCTGGTTGGGTGGAAGGACTCGTGCTGAATTTGTCACCAGCCATGTGAATTCGCCAATCCTGAAGCCTGATCTTCTTGCCAGTGTTTATGGGGTCCTTCTCACCTAGATTAAAAGTCACCTTTCCTTTTAATCCACCCCCCTGCCCATCTCAAAGACAATTGCTGTGAGAAATATTTGTAAGAGCAGCTCCTGGGCTCTGTGAAATAAACTGAACTAATGCATTCGGTTCTTCAGACCCGTGAAACAGCAATGAACCCACCAGTAAACTGGATTGTATCAATGGCATGGAAAACAAAAATGCTGTGTTGCACTTTAATTCAGTGTCTTCTGGCAAGGGTTATTAATTTGGGGTTTGTCCTCACATACCACTACCAAACGTTTGCAAAAGATCAGCTTAAATTAACAGCGCACATTTATGATTATTTTAGAAATGGTTAGAATTTTTGCTGCGAGGCGTAGGGGGAAGATAAGATAGCTGTGATCTGCCCTATTGCCTTCTAGCTGAGATCCAAGCAGAGCAGCACGCAGCAGCAGGGCATGATGTCTTAGCCCATATGAGTGTGGGGTATAACCTCCCAGCAGCTGCACTGGTCACTGCCCTCCCCAGTGGTATTTGAAGAATGGTGCAATGTTAATAAAGATATTAAAGGTTGGCAAGATGAGTGGCTAGGATAACAATTTAATTTTGGGCTTATTTCCACTTTGTTTTTCCTTTTTAAGTTAAAATCCATGCGATGCAATATCAAGACGATGTTTACCTTGAATACAGCGTGTATTGCTTGTGCTGTAGCGACTAAAACGTTGTGTCCAAGAGGCTGGTTAAAGACCACCCAAGGATTAGGAGTGAGGGACTGCAGGTAAGGCCTATTTCCTAACTGTGTTAAGGTTTTGGTGCAGCCCTGCTTTGCAAGGACTAGTGTCTGTGCCTCCAGGAAAGCACACGTGTTTCCTGAGCTCTAAAGATCCGAGGATTTTTGTTTTCAAATGCATAAAAATGGATTTATGGCCCTTATTATTGTTGCTTTTGTCTCCTTGCAAACCCAGTGGACTTTTTGCTGGGCGTAAGGTTCCATATACACAGAACAAATAACATGATAATTACTTCTAACTTGCCCTAAACAGCCTGAGTTTGCTAACCCTGCTGTAGCAACTTCACAGAGGTCTGTCTAGCATAGAAGCCTGTTTCAGGCACAGAATCCCATAGTGGATTATTAAGAAAATAATATAAATGATAATTCCCCTTGTGTATCCTCCCAGCTTCCAGCAATAATCCTCTGAACTTTTTACCTTCCTACTTTGCTTTATGACAATTGCTTGTTCATGTGTTCCTTGCTCTTATTCTGTTGAGCTTGGCTCTAATAGGAAAAGGATGAAGGAAAACTGAATTTACCAGGAAGCTTTTAAAAAATGAAACACTATAGATTATTGTTTGCATATCTATTCAGTAATGAATGTTAACAGTTAATATGTAGCTTCATTGTCTACTGTTTTCTGTGATTGCTATTCTGTCGAAATACTTTAAAAATAGCTGTAGCAGTTTTGCAGTTTATAGCAGTTTTTGCACAGACGCACATAGCAGTCAGATTGAAGCCAAAGCGGCAGTGCTATTGAGACAATTTCCAAGTTCCTTTTGGGAAGGATGTTGTGCCAAAAATAAAACAAAGTGTTAGAATAATGTGAGTGTATGCAGCTTTTCTGAGTGTTATCTGCTCTTACGGTGGTTACTGGACAGACCCAAGAATGGTTCTGTACTGCTTACGTGCAGAACAAGAGATGCTGCCATCAAGGGCTTATCCTGTGTGTAGAGGTGGTAGATGAAGGGTTGAAAAGAAGATGCTTCTTTTGAGGATTTAAGGGATTTGTCCAATATTGCCTAGAGAGTCTGTGAGTAACACAGCTATTAAATGCAAATTTCCAGCATCCCAATCTGGAATCTTTAGTGCAAGACAGAAAGGAACAAGTCCTGCAAGGAGACTTTGTTCTTTCAAGGTTATTTTAGGTGTGAAGTCGAATGTAGAGTTCCCCTGGAGATCGTAACTTTATTTCTATGCTCTCTAACCCTCCAACAGCCAAGGTTTCTGTCCTGATGCCCTCAGACTGCTCAAGGTCCTGTCTCATATCCAGTCTCTGGCACATTTCTTGTAACCAATCTTGAGGCTCAAATCAATGGGCGTCCTTAGAGAAGCCATAAGGCCAGTGCAAACTCATGTGTGCACGTATGGCGAAGGAAATGAGTGCCCTTCCTTCCATTCAGGGTTCAATGCACTGCAGTGTGATTGCTTAGAAACCCTGCAGCAGGTGTGTGGTATGTTTGTGCTGTAATCATGAATCTCGGATTATTCTTTTTAAGATACACTGTCAACTTAGGAGAGAATACCATTTCCCAGCCAGGGTGCTATCACATATGTAGGAAAGAAATTGAGGAGAAAAAGTGCTGTCCAGGATTCTGGGGTACGGAGTGCTATGGTAAGTGTTTCGTCTTTTTCATCTCTAGCTGTTGAATAAGTCAAACTAGTTTTAATAGGAGGCATTAAATATGCATCAAGGCGATTAATTTTCATTATTCCTCAAACATTCACAAGGTCTCCGTTATCTCTCTGGAAAGCTCAGAATATAATGGGGAAGGAATCTCTGCTTCAGATGAGTTGAATCCTCTTACATTTAACACATAACATAACCTCCTTTGGAGGAACTTCCTTTTGTCTCTTCTTTAAAAATAAGCTTTTGGAAAGGGTTGTTTTTGTTCCTCTTCAAGAAAGTTTCCAAAGGAAGAGGAAGATATTTCTTTCTGTTGTCCCTCTAGTCTGCAGTGTGTGTGCCACGTGTGCTCCTGTATAGTCTGGAGTTAGTCAGCCCTTCAGCCACAGAAAATACTTAGCGATTCCAATCCAAGGTGAAAATAAGGCTCCCAAAACTCCCACTCAGGTTTATGTCATATAAGGAGAATTTGTTTTGCCTTGTCTCAAAATTTGAAAAGCAAGACCTACTAAGCTAAACACTTCTCATATGACTGACTGATTGCTGGAATATGGAAAGACATGCTCCAGTCCTCCAGAGAAAATAGGAGGTCATTTTAGAGCATGAGCCTGTTCTCAAAGAGAAGAGGTTTGAATAAGCAATTGCCTTTGTCAGAAGAATCGCGTATCTAAAACTTTCAGAAATAGTCCCCAGAATTTGGAGGTACCCCACTCCAAAGATGTGTGGACGATGTTTGTCTGAGCACATTCCCAGCTTTTCACGAAGTCAGGGAAAGCTGAAAATGCTCAGTATCTTTGCAAAGCAGGCTCCCAACTGTCTGGAGTTTCAGAACTGCCCTCAGATGTTTGATACCACCTCTCACTGATGCTAGCAGCAGTGGCTCAACCTCAAAACATGTTTCGGTGCCTTTGCTGAAATTTAGTTAGTTATGGCCAATTGGGAATTTTCCTTAGACTTTTAATGAAAGGCTTTTCTTAGCTAGCAGTCAAATTGCTCCTTATTGCCACTCCTGGCCATGCTCACCAGCTCTGGGACAGTGTTAAGTGTATTGGGTAAGCAGACAGGGACTTTGCTGGTAAAGAAGCCATTGCTTTTCCAAAACTGGAGTGCCTGGGGGAAGAGGAGATGGAAAGAGGAATGCAGTGCTAGTTGTTCAATCTAACCCTGTCTGGCCTGTCTCTTGCCTGCTAGAGTGTCCAGGTGGCTCTCAAAATCCCTGCAATGGCCATGGGACATGCTTGGATGGTTTGCATCGAAATGGGACCTGCATCTGCAAGGTCAGTGCATGATTTATTCTAAGGCCATTGATTTTGTCAGAGGGAGTTGTATGGTGTCTGGGCAGACACTGGATGAAGGCTGACCTGCCTGGAGGGTCATTTGCAGCTTCTTTCATTCCAGCATCAGTGTCTCTGCTTTTCCTGGAGGATTGCTGTGTTTGGCAACCACACTAAGACAGTGTTGGTGAGGTTATGGAGCTGTGAAGGATCTCTAGGGTGAAATGAAGAAAGAATTGCATGGATTTAACCCTCTGATACGTTGAAATAATCAGCATCTGTCTGTGGCTGCAAGAAGCCCTGAGACATTTAGCTCTAAATAAGCTGCATATTTTCCAGACTTGGATGATATACTTCCCAAATTGGTTCTGCACCTTGGCAGGCAGATCCTCCCTCTCTCATGAAAAGCAAGAGAAATCAAAAAGAGAATTTAGGGCACCTGTTTATTTTTTTCTTTACAGCTCCAGACTTAGTACAACAGAAGCATAAACAGTTCCTGTGCATTTGAGTCATACAGAGCAGTGTTTCTAAAATTCTTAGCTTAATGGATCAGTGTCAGACTTGAAACTTTCTCTTGTGAACTGTATGTTTTTACAGCATCTTTAATTAATAGAGTTATGAGGGGATAAGCTAAAATCCTACCTTCAGGCCCTTCTTTGAGAAAGTTACTTTTGGACTTATCTTAAAGACACCTTATACCAATTAAAATATATGATAAAGTTTCCCAGGACCTGTGAAATCAGTGTCAAAAGTACCATTGGCATTAGTTAATTCCAAATTCCTTTTTCAGAGAGATCTCAGAAGCCAGCTGGGACATTCCTGTCTGTGATAAAGACATTGTTTCCTCAATGCCCACCAGAGTTTTGTTGGTGTTTTGCATGCGCTCTGCGGGTCGGCTTACGCTGTGATCTTCTCTGCCGTAGGGGCTGGTTGATACTACTAGACCACTGAACAGATCAGTTTTCTTCACTGTATTTCTTCAGTTGTTTGAACTATAACAATGTGTGAAACAGTGCAATTATACAGAAAAATAACATCTGCGATGTTTTGGGGCTCTTCTAGGAGCAATACAGTGGTTTTGCCTGCCAGGATTGTCGAGATGAAAATCGTTTTGGCCCAGACTGTCAGTCAGGTAAGGATGAGTAGTGCAGGTGAAAGCTCCACAAAAATACCTGGGAGCAAGGAAACAGGAGGTGGGAAGCTGGGTGAAGAGGGTGCTGGAAGGGAGGAAGCAATGCCAGCTGTCAGTGTTTAGTAGCAGGTGTCTTGGCATTTTGTGCCCGTTTCTGCTCTCCCATTAGACAAATGATTCTCAGTCTTTCACTCAAATCAGTCCACTTTTCATATTGTAAATCTCTCTTCCCCTTTACCAGGGCTATCCCAGTTTCCCCTCTCTTTTTAGCCAGTCTGTTACCTACATCCCTGAAGTGACCCATACTCGCTTCCCAGCTGTTTTCCAAACTCCCGTAACTGCCCCATTTGTCTTCCAGCTTCTTCCTTGTTGTCCTCCTTACAAAACTAATACAGAGAGTTCTGTTTCTCACGTATGGCATTTTTGGAAGCGATTTATGACTAGTGCAGCCTGGCTGTTAAAGCACCCCTTTTTGTCCAGCTCCTGGTTCCCTTGTATTCACACAGCTGAGACCTTGGTGGTTGTGCCCACACAATGATGCCAATGGTGGAATCACAAATGTGGTAGGCTCTTACAACACTGCCTCCTTCCACGTTGGCTGCAGGAGACTTAGAGGAGTGGGAAGTCAAAACACGTGCCTGAAAAAGCTGGTCTAGATCTTGCATTCAGGGCTGCTCTTACAGGGCTCGCTTTGTCTTTTTGAGCCCAGGACATGAAGTTTGCTCTCTGTAACCTCTGACTGGCATGGCCTTATTTGTAAAGGAGCTACATTTGCTGTGGATTATTGGTGGGAAATCAGGGAGCTAAGTCCCAGGGCAGTTGGCCAATGTATGCCTGGAGCCCTCTGCACTGCCTGGTAGCTAAAGATCAGTTTTGTCTGGACTTTCCTTGCAGTGTGTGACTGTGTGCACGGGGAATGCAACAGTGGCGTCACTGGGAATGGAAGCTGCACGTGCTACGAAGGCTACACTGGCCCCAGGTGTGACCAAGGTAAATACACTGGTAGCTGCAGAAGGGCTGCTAGAGCTAAACTATGATATGGGCTTGGATGTGTGTGTTCCAAAAGGAGCTGGAGGGCAATGAATAGCTTGGGAATGTAGAGGGAAGGTGATCTGAGTGCTGAAGATCTAGACAGAGGGGAAAGCTGGGGTCTACTCCCCACTCCGTGACGGTGGCTGAGGTGTACCATCTCCTTGTGCCTATGGTCTTTCTCTGGAAACCAGATAGATCCTTTCTTCTCTCTAAGCCTTACGGGACCTGACTACTTAGGCTGCCAGTGATTTAGGGCTGTCCACACTGCTTTTATCCCCTGGCTTTCGTGCCAACTTGGGGCCTCTGGAAACCATATTTGCTCTCATTTCCAGATATTTTGTAAGGTAAGTTGTATCTTCCAGCGGTGCCCTGCATGCTCAAAGGGAAACTGTCTTTGCCCTGTGATTCCAGAGCTTCCACTTTGCAAAGGCGTGACATGTGAGGCCAACAGCGAATGTGTGGTAAGGGATGGGACAGCGATGTGTGACTGCAAGCTGGGCTACAGAAAAAGTGGGAGCACTTGCCAAGGTGAGAAACTTCTCTGTGACCCTAAATGGCCCCGTTTGGAAAAAATCTCATTGCACTAGTATCTCCAGCTGAATTTGATCACTGTGAATACAATGCCTACTTCACTGCAGAGGCTTAAACACCTGGTTTTTAGGAACGTCTTTAAGATTAAGGACTAAGTTTTTGGCTCTTTTGTCCTTTTTGGTCCTGAAAACAAGAAATGAAGTAGAGTTGCAGGTTCCATCCAGCACTCACTTTTAAGTATGTACTGAATAATATATTGTTGATATTGGTGAATCTCTACTAGTTTAAATAATAAGGCTTGTAATTGAAAGATTTAATCTCTGATTTCAAATTTAAGTTTGTGAATTGTTTTCATTAAAAGTCAATAAGATGCATGTGTTTAGTTAGCTATGGATAGCTTTATTTTCACTGGCTTTTTGCAGTTTTTGCTGACCAAATTGCAGTTTCATATATCCTCAGATGTGATGGAAATTTAGAAGTAAATCCAATCATCCTCTGTGTCTCACGCTTCTGTTACTGAAGTAACATGAAGAATGTGTCATCCAAATTCCTCAGATTAAAAAACCCAAAACATCTGCTGTCTGAAATTATTTTATTTTTCTGGGAAATTTTAAAAGTTTAATAGTATAAATTCCTTATACTCAACTCTTTCCAGGCCTTCTGCATGCCACTATGCTGTAGTAAATGCTGTTTTGAAAACAGAAATTTGGTTACTCTCACCTCTCATCTCTTTAATTGAAGCTCAGGATCCTTGTGCTGCTTCTCCATGCTCGCCCTTCGCTGTGTGTAAGGTTCTTGGACCACGAAAGTATCAATGTACCTGCAAAGAAGGATTTCAAGGAGATGGGAAGATTTGCCAGCCCATAAACCCTTGTGTTGACCGCAATGGTGGCTGCCCAGAAAACTCTACAATTTGTGTTTACAGACATCCAGGAGAGGTAAGGGCAATGACAACACATCAGCAACCTGTAAGGGTCTGAAAAATGGTCAGCTGAGAAATTCTTCAAGTGACTTCACCATTGTGTTGGTCAAATCTGCTCTCCTCACCTTAGATTTTACAAAGGGAAACCAGACAGCTCTTTTGTAGGGTGACTTATTGGGTAAAAAATGATGAATGCAGCTTTATAATCAGTGTGTTGCCTTCCCTTAGGCGTCTTGTGTTTGCAAACCTGGGATGAGCAAGAGAACTCCTTCGTCTGAGTGTTCTGCATTTCCCAGTGATTGTCGGCAGTATTTCTGCGATGTGACTTCCACGTGTCAAATTAATTCCCAGGGGAATCCTACGTAAGCCAGTTTAAAGATTGTTATTAAATAAGTTTATTCAGGAGCTAGAACAGAAACTGAGTTTGGATGAGGGTAATTTTGAAGAAATTGAGAGCTAACTGAGGAGAATGGGCCAGAGTCACCTTTTGAGAAGATCCTGTTTGTAAGAAGCCCATTGAAAGTAAAGAGTTTTACATCGGTCATTGTAAATTCTGACACATGGGTCACAAGATGCTTTAAATCTGGGGCAGCAGTCTTCTGTGATATGAAATGGAGATGTAGCTCCCTAAGTTGGTGGTAGTAATACGATATTATCAGTTAATAATCAATCTTTAAAAGGGAGATGTGTGACTTGTTTGCTCACATTTGACTCTGAGGGCTAAGTCTTTGGCTCTCCTCCCACTCAGGCCTGTAAGCAAGAAATGAATTAGAGTTGCAGACTGAGAAGGAAGGGGAAAATTGAGGGAAGAAACATCAGACCTCATTTAGTCCTCTGAAGCAAAACACCTAGAAGTTGATACCCATTAGATGGGCAATATTGCCCGATCGAGGATCATCTTTGCATAATGGCCTCCCAACACCAGACAAAGCTTCACTGAAGATTTTGTGTGTTACCAAAAGAAGGTGGAGCTTCTCTGAGAGACTGAAGAGGGAAAGAGCAGTCCCATCTCCTTGACCCTTCCTTCTCCAGTGCTGCTAAAACTGTTAGTATCCACCTGCTCATTGTGTGCTCCAGGCCAGAGCTGAAACACAGTGGCTTCCCTTTCTGAAGATATGCTGGCAAAGTGCAGGACACGGTGTTCAGCACAGTCCCTGCCTTCATATATCTGTTCCCAAGCAGCTGGCACTCAGCCCTCTGAGGCTGGAGTAATGTCAAATTCCTCCCCTGTGTCACATGTGTTTGCATCTCTGAAACAGAAAGAGCAGAGCCAATACTTGGACAAAACCCAAACGGGAAAAAACATGGTTATCAGCCAGTGATCTTAAGTAGTCTCTGAGTAATGACTATAAATCCGTGTGAATCAGGACGGAGATTTTCTCATGTAGATAAGCTTTTCTGGGAAAGTCATTAGTCTGTCTGGGGCACTCATTAAGGCTAAGATGAACTGTAGCTAACTGATGTGCTTGAGCTGGCACTTCTCATTGAAGCTGAGGGGTCACATAGGAGCTGTTTGCTGGATTTTCACTTAGTGTGTGATTTTTACAAATTACATCAAATTTTCAGATGCTGTAATGACTGAGTACTGACTGAGTATCTAATTACAAAGGTGTCGATAAATATATTGTGGCTATCTGAACTCTAGAGCAGACAATCCTTATGTTGGTTGTATCTGAGAAAGCATCTTCACTTTCTTTGGGTAGGTCCAAACTTTCTTGCACTGCAGAAGTTTGCATCATTTTTCTTGTCACTTAGTTTAGGCAGAAGTTACTAAGCTCCTAGCTGGGATTTGTCTTTCAGGTACAGACACCGACATGTTGTTCTACTCACATTTGTTGAATGTGTTGCAAACGGTTTTATAATGGTTTGTTATGTTTCGTTCTTGTCTCTCAGCTGTGTGTGTAAAGAAGGGGAGATTGGAGACGGGAGAAGTTGCTATAAAGATGTCTTGAGTGAGATAAATCGGCATAATTCACGAGGACGGTTTGCTAGGAAATTAAACATCGCCAGTAAACTGTTCGGTAAATGTTTTTTGATTTTATTTGTGTCAGAAAGGGCTAAAAGCCTTTCAGCACAATAGGTCTATTTCGCAGTGTGTGACCATGGCTGCAAAATTAAACATATCACATCTCTGAACTCGTAGTACCAGTTCTGGATTATGAATTGAGGAGACTGTTGCAGAGATCTCTGTGCATGAGGTATTAGGTATTTGACAGTCCTGGTGAAGGACGTACTGTATCTGCAGAAGGAGGAAAACATGCTTTGGAGGTGTGATTCAAACCCATTTGTATCAAACCACTGGTGTGCTTCCATCTGCAGTATCTATGTTGAAGGCTCAGCAATCTTTCAGCTGTTGCTGAGTTTTCTAGTGGTGATGCTTGAGGCTCCTGTGCCACGGGTCCTCTGCTTAGTGGAACATCTACTAAGCCCTTAAGCAGCCTCGCTTACCAGCACGTACGTGAGTGGCTATTACAGAGATTAAAAGGCTTTATTCTATGTACCATGGTACTTTCTGAGTGAGGAATTGCTTTGCAAAGAATAGAAGTCTGTTTTAGAACTCATGTACTGTAAGTATCAGGAGCAGTATCTGCAAAAGTTAATTTTTGCCTCACCATAATCCAAGGAAAGAATGAGAACCCTTTAGCTCATGTAAGCATGTTACATTAGATATCTTCTCCAACTTGTCCTCTGCACAGTCTACTCTATCTCCACTAACTTGACAGAAGCATAGAGATAGGGCTCAAAGCTCAGCTTAGCTTTCGTGAATACCCCTCCCTGCTATATATCAGTGTTGCCAACAGTCTTTTTTTGCATATGTTTTCCATAATGATTTGTGCTATGGGCAACTGCACGAAGATCTTTGGGTTCCTATCCTCTGTGTAGTGGGACTTCATGCCTAATGACCTTTGTTGATGAGGATTTTGTCGATGGGCCGTTGACAATTGAGTGAAAAGTGACAACTGTGGGTTCATAGCAGCTTCTCGAGAAGGATTTAGTCTCAGTAAATCCTGATGACACCCAAAAATTAGTTGCTTCAAGGGGAAAATAGAGGACACTTGGCCCAAGAATAAGGTAGTAAGCATGTGGGAACAATATTATTATGAATATTCTGCAAATTTCAGCAGTGATTCAAAGTGGTCCAAAGTCACCACTAATCCTTCAGAAATCTTGTGGGCAAGTGCTTCAAACTAATAGCAACCAAGCTGGACTGTGATAGCAATACCAAACTCCCTCTGGTTCCTTGTAAACACGTACTAGTTACTCGCATCGGGCTGAAAATGCATAGATTGAATTGTGCTGTTAACAAGATGAATAATTATTCCTGGAGTTAAACCATATGCCAAGTAACTGCTTCATGTTGCCACTCTTTTTACAGCTTCTGGTTGCTCAACGTTGCTGACTAAATACGGGCCTTTGACAGTCTTTGTGCCATCCCTTCTTCCGATTCATGATAAAATGGAATTTAATGTAAGTTTTCTTGGTTTTAGCAAATTTTTGCTGTCTTAGGATTCTTTCCTGCCTGAGTTCTGCAGCCTGTAAAAAGTGATTGACACATGAGAGAGGAACTTTGGAAGGCAGTATTTATAGAAGCAATCTCTTGGGAAGACTGTTCATTGTCTGGTTATGTTGCAATCTTACAGAGGATGTTACATCCATTGTATTATTTTTAAAACCTCTATCTCTCTCTTCAATATTGATAGAATTTGTTTGTTTTTAATGTCAGGAAGTCTAAGTTTTTCTGGCCATTCTTCATTTAAAGCTCAAACATCCTGTGTGTGACTATTCTCAAAACTTTAGGTAGCTTTTCACTACTTGAGGGTGAGGTTTTCAAAAGGGACTGAGATTTGCATCAAAGTATTGGATTTTGGGCCTATGGCCCTAGATGTGGGTATGATGTCAACTTCTTGAGAAGAGCTCATTTTATTATTGGGAACAGCAAAGATGGCAGAGCTGGAGAAAACTGCTGAGGAAGCCAGAATGAGAGTTTGAGAATTCTAGGCTTCAGCAAGCAGGTCCTGCAGGTCATATTATTATTTTTTTTTAATTGAATTGTGGTTTGTTGCAGCAGTTTTTGCACAGTTAAGCCCACAACCATGCTATCCATCATTGGGATGAGACAGTATATAAGCCATTTTCCTAGTACAGAGCTAAAAATCGTCATACATAAGCTACAAATGCAGCTCATGCAGAAGGGATTTTAATTGCATCCTAGGCAAGGTGCTTATTGTGTATCAGGTGGCAGCCAGCTTGCAGGTAACACTCAGATATGAGAAGGTAAATGTCTTAAAAATAACCCTGACCAACGCCATTTGAACATTACTTTTCCAACTGATTTAGAAATATCATTCCTTTGCTTGATAGCAAAGCTGTCTGTGCAGCAGCAGTAACTCACATAGAGTCTAGGGAGCAACTCCTAACCTACAAATGCCGGGGACATTAGCTGCTTTGTTGAGCAGAGGTTTCCACTAACCCAAGTTGGGCCCTGTGGCTAGGTCATCATGGGAACTTCTGAATTCATAGAAAATACATCAGGAATTATCTAGTCTACCTGTTCCCACAAACAGTTCTACCTATATCACTATTGACAGAGGACTGTCTTAAAAAAAACCACCAGTGATGGAAAGCCCAGAAAAGAAAGGAAGAAACTAAATGTAAATTCAGCAGCTGAGACCACTTACATGCTCCAACATAAACAAAGATTGCGTATGGGGAGCTTCAGCAAGTTTTATAATCTGGAGCATGCAAGGATAGTTTTTAAATTGTCCAAGTCCGATAGGTTTCTGTCCTGGGGATTCCTCTCAAGTCACTTGTAGGTTAATCAGTCTCCCTGTGCTTGAATGTGTGCATAAAGAGAAACAAAAGATTTGCCCCAGTGCGAGTCCAGTGAACCAAAATAAAGAGGGAAGCTCCATCTTGTATGCTAAGAATTTCTCTCTGTGTGTTAGCTGTCAGAAAGGTAATGTCATGACTCTCTCAGTAAATGAGATTTTTGAAAGAACATGTCATTTATCTTCTTTTATGTAATCTTTATTCCCCAAAGGATACCACTGCTGCGGATTTATGCAGAATGCACATTGTTCCCGGTCTGCATTTAATGGAAGACATGATAAAAGCCAAGACTTTGTGGACTCTGTCAGGACATCAGCTCACATTCAGTAACCAGGTAAAGATGTCCTGAACTGAAGTCCTGGACTGCTGCTTTCATGTAGGACAGACTGGAGCTTGACCATAGTTTCCTTGGTGCACTTTCTTAACCAGAAACCCTTTTTCTCTAATCAGCCTATCTGCTATAAGAACAAGAAGCTCCTTTGTGGAGTGATTTAAGACCAGGCACCCCAAGCAACCACTTCTCGTGTCTTGCAGACAACCAGTTAGCCAGAATCTGACTCCTAAGCCTGTAAATGGTCTTTGCTTTGTCTGTCTATGTATTCTGAAGAATTCCCTACACCGTTAGCAGCTACAATATCCCTGTGGCTGACATGGAAGAGGCAGCAAAGTCTCTCTTCACACAGAATGCTTCTCCTTGGAGATCATGTGCTTGGACACAGCCACACGCTGAATATTTTATCTTGCAGTATCCCTTTTCCCCTTTTTCTATTTTATTTTTCTTAGTCATCCTATCAAAGAGTTTTTCATCATTATATTCTGATATGGAAGGCTTTTTTCCCTTTTCCCTTTTTCAATTGACTCATATTTTCCAGCATCCACTGTTCTTTCTCCATCCTGCACTTTTCCTGCATGCATGCTCACAGCTGGCCAAGGGAGAGCGGTATGTTTCCTCTCTGAGGATCCAGCCTTGGCCTTTAGGTCTAGGTCATAATATGTGCACCCTGCATGCATCAAAAGGACAAAGTGCTATTTGGAGCCAGGGAATCCGAACTGAGCTTGTCAATGCTCCTTTTAAATTTCTTTCCTGTTTGTTTACTCAGGAGTCTTTTGATCTGGGAAGTATGCCCTCCCCTTCCTTTGTTTCAGCCAGAATCCTCTGAACTGAAGTTCAGAGCAGTTCAAGAAACGCACGTGGTGAAATGAAAAGCTTGGGAAGTTGTGCTTGCCCAAACTCGTGTTATGGCTGTAGCACCAATGCCCTGATGCTTAGTTTGTAGGTTACAGCACTATAGTTTGTAGGTTACCCTTAGTTTGTAGGTTACAGCACTATACGCCAAGCCTCAGAGCATGGTTGAATGCAATATGGAAGGACAAGATGTGTGTCTTGTAATTCAGTGAGGCTGACTGGTTTGGCTTTGTTATGAAGACTCCTTGTTGGCATTATGAGCCAATAAAAATTGCAGTCAAAGCTGTTCCAGGATTGCCTCCAAATTCTCTGCATCGTGCCTTTCTCCTTGTACTTGGCAAACTGATTGAGCTGCTTGACGGTCTGATCCAGAGCTGGGATCAAGCATAGTTCACACTCAGACAAACTTAATTCTAGAGCTGACTGTCCCAGATTAGGTCTTCTTTTTGTGATGACTTGAAAGTATCCCTCAGGATCAAAATACTGCCCAAACTCAAGTTGAGGTGGTATGTTTGATTTACACCAAGGCCACTCCTTAAATTTACTTTTTTCAGAGTAACTCTGGTCATGCCTTCACCTTGCTGAGCTATAGGTGGACAGCACCGAAAGGAACAATGATTTATAGATCTATAGTGATAACACAGATATACCACAACGAAATAACCTTTTATTATTATCCAGACGTACATCAAATCATTTCGATACCAAGACGTGCCAGGGCAACTGTACAATGTTTTGCAATCAAACCTACCAGCATCCAATGGCATCATGCATATTGTTAACACCCTAAGGAGAAAAACCAGCACTGACAACCTCGGAAACCCACAGGTATGCAGACATTTGTATTTCTTCTGTTTTACGGGACAGCAGAATAAACACTTTAAAAAAATGATGTTTTCATCATTAAACTTCCAAATCAATGAGGCTTTTTTTAAAGTGAAAAGGCTATTTGTTTTGTTTTCAGCTCCTGTTAGGCGCTATTACGTCAGCATGCCATTTAAAGTAGCTGATAGCACTGCATAAGCCAGATACAGACTTCACAATGATGCTTTTACAGTGCTTGGATGAGTGGGACCAATCTTTTTTCAGTGGTGTCCAGTGACAGGACAAGAGGAAGTGGGCACAAACTTCAATATAAGAAGTTCCACCTAAACATGAGGAGGAACTTCTTTATTTTGAGGGTGGCAGAGTATTGGAATGGGCTGCCCAGGGAGTTGGTGGAGTCTCCTTCTTTGGAGATATTCAAACCCACCTGGACATGTTCCTGTGCAACCTGCTCTGGGTGACTCTGCTCTGGCAGGGGGTTAGACTAGATGATCTCCAGACGTCCCTTCCAACCCCGTATCATTCTGTGATTCTGTAAGATCACTACCTTCATAGCAAATTAGGTCTTTTTGCAGTTGTATCTTACAGGATAAATACTGAAAAAGCATTTTTCACATAAAAATCAAATGAAGATTTTTCTTTAATCAGTCTGCACTGCATTTTGAATTCATAATCAAAAAGTTCTCTCTGCATTCACAATATGGACATATAGTCATATAGTTTTGCATTTTGAAGTCATGTCTTACATTTAAGACACTGGGTGGGGGTTTCAGGTTCAAGTTCTGCTAAACACTTTTCCCTGTTAGCTGGGAGAAGTTTTTACTATAGCTACTACATTGCTATGCCTGAGCATTTTTATGTTTTATATTTATATTTTATATATGCAGAAATCAGGCCCTATTACCTCCTACCTCCTTGCAAAAAAATTACTCATAGAATGACACAAAATCTTGGATTTGGTAGGACTTTGGTACTACTTTGCACTTACTTTACACCATTGTAATTAATGTATAAAACCAGTCAGACTGGGTAATATTATGGTTGTATTTTATGTGTTTAAAAAGCAACTGGCATGCTGTGTTGTGTTGAGTGTTAGTAGTTCCTCAGCTGAAGTGCCCTGAGAATGGTGTATTAATTGTACGAGTTCTGGATGTTCATATGGATTTGATTGTGCCCATCACTGATGTTTAAGTCTGCTGTCTCTTAAGATGTTCTCAGTCTTATTACCTGCATGCTGATGTTTTCCAAAAAAGAGGGGAAGCTGGACCTCTGTGTTTGGGTGCTCAGGTACCTGCAAGGAAGTGTTAGCAGCTACTCCGGAATGGCAGAACAGTGAAAGTGCTCCCTGCAGAGCTTGTCTTTCTCTGGACTCCTTTGGACATTTTTTTCCCTTGTGATGTTGGTTTTGCAATGAAGACCAGTGATCACATGAGCCATTTTTGGCATCAAATTCCTTTGTACTCATATCCCTTAGAAATCATGTTCTGGGCCTGTGTGTGTTCTGCAGGAAGTACTTTCTGCCAAAAACCCATGCAGTTTCCTGCAAATAAAGGTCAGACAAGTCCCTTCACAAGTTTTGATACCTGAAGGGACATTTCTCCTGTTACCGTTGTCTTCATGGGCAACATGGCAAAAAGGAAGGTATCTATTTCCTCTGTGTTTTCAGGAACATGCATACATATTGTATTTTCTCAGCATTGGCACTCATTTGCAGGTGGAAGAGTGAACTCTTGTCCTCAAAGCACAGGGAGGCTTGAGATGGCAGAGCAGCTCCACTGCCTACCAGCACAGAATTGATATGTTTATCACTGGAAGTAGTGTGTCTCTAGTTTTAATGATAGTGAGCAGTTGCCTCTTTGTTTAATTTAATCTGCAGATAGGAATAGGAAAACAAGTGCATGGTACCTTGGAAAATCTGGTTTGTTGTGCATGGGAAGGACTTTGTGCCTAAGTTCCTTTTTGTATCTTACAGAAAACTATTGGTGAGATCCTTGCTTCAATGGAGATCTTCAGTAGATTTGAAACTATACTGGAGGTGAGCATATTTGTGTCTCCCCCAGGAATGTGTGGCATTCATATTTTGAATAACATTTAAATGCGTCTCAGTGGTTTGGCTTTCTTTCTGGATGCTTTTTTTCTGTGTCATTTCTTATTTTCTGTATTTTATATAAGCAAATGTGATGGAAACAATCAGAGTTTTCACATCTATAGATCTGGCACAAGTAGCAAGCATGCATGCCTCTTTCCCATCAGCTTCCCCACCTCTCCTTCCTTTCTCCCTTGGAGAGTTTGTTCTCCAAAGCACGTTTAGTTCTTGACCACTGTCAGGACAATGAGTGAAGGTTTCATGACTGCCCATGCCAAGCTAGATTGTAGCTTCCTAGTTTTGGGGTGCAGATCTCTAAATAAAATCAGTCCTCAAGTTATAAACCCTTGAGGCTGCTGCCCAGGATTCATTTAGTTGGTATTTTAATAGGGACAGGCTGATTTTTCTTTTACCTCTATCAGAGTTGTCTGGATCTGCTCTAGCGTTGCTCACAACAATCCTGACCTGCCCGTTTTCAACTCTGTGGCTGTTAATTGTTCACAAAATTCACTAAATGCAATTGTGATTATAAACTAGATTCTCTTTTTTTTTTTTTCAGGCAAAAAGATACAGTTTTAGTCTCTGTATATGTACTTGTGTGTTTAAAGCATGCAGGGAGCATTAGCCCAGCACTTCCTTGTTCACATCAGCTGTGTTCACATCAGCTGTGTTCACACCAGTGGCTTCTTTGTCTGTGCTATGTTTTTGTAGCGTTTATGCCTCTGTTATATTACATACCTGTCCTTGGTGTCCGTTTGCCCCTTGTATATGTTTGCTTTTCAATAGCTCTGCCTCTAGTGGGTTGCTTAGAGTTTCCTTTCCCTTCCTGATAGATGACCCTCACTAACTCATGCTAGATCCATGGTGAAATCTTCTATTGTTTTTGCAGAACTGTGGCCTGCCTGCAATACTGGATGGACCAGGGCCCTTTACTGTATTTGTACCCAGCAATGATGGTGTGGATAAGTTGAGGGATGGAAGGCTCATTTATCTTTTCACAGAGGTGAGAGCTCATAGTACTTCAAGACATCCTGAGCTGTGTTGCACTAGGCTGTGCTGGAGTGGCTTGTGCAATGTATCTGTTCGTTGCTGGAAGTTGTTCTTCCTGGAGAGGGCTGAACCGTATCTCTGTTTCTGTAGGGCTTTGGTAGAGCAGTGAATGCTGATGGACCCTGCAATGAGAGATATGGTTAGCTAGATTGTTTAAATCTGATGTTTGGCTTTCTTTCCTCACCCTGGCTTTGGGTAGGGGAAAATGAAGGAATTTATTCATCGAGTGAATCCATGGCTATAGTACATAGGCATTGTCAGTCGTTGGTTAAAAGAAAATGCCGTTGCCTCCTCTTACTCCTAAGCATTGAAAGGGTATCTAATTTTTATGTTGTCTTCTTTCCATAGGGCATAAATAAGCTCCAGGAACTTGTGAAACATCATATCTACACTTCAGCAGCGGTAAGGCTGCTCTAATTCCAGATAATTGGGATCCTTTAGGCCAGTATGTTATCAATTGTGTCGTTTGGCATAGTGGTCGGAGTGTCAATGACTTCAGCTGCTACTTCTTGGACTTTTCCTGGATGAGCAGAGATGTGATTCAAGATCTGATGAGGCAAAATGTTTACCATGAAAGTGGCTGCCACAAGGGGAACAGCTTGTGCTCTTCCATCACGGAACTCTGAATTTCCTGGGAGTGGTGGTGCTCCTTAGTTGGGTGGTCTTTATGATGAAAATGTTGTCCAGCAGAGTTTGCTGCAGGCAAATGATCTCTTGTTATCACTTTAATTTGTTAAACTGTCAATTAGGCGTGTACCTTAATTATGAACTCTCCAGCCTACAGTTTCCCTAAAATACTAATAGCAGCAACACAAAAGTTACAGCCAAGTGAAGAATTGGTCCAAACTTCCTGCTCCTTTTCCTCTCCCTTTGGGCTCCACTAGTGGCTGAAATTAAAGATGGAGAACTGGTACAAGTGAGCCTGTGGTCTGACCCAGTGCTGCCAGTTCTTGCACCAACGTTGCTGTGCACTGTAACGGCGCAGCAAATAAAATCGATAGAGTGCATCAACAAGACCTTTTCCCTTATACAATAAACAAGAGAAATGTTTAAAATTAGACAGAAAACCCGTGGAATAAGTGAATAATACTCAAGCGTTGTGGTTCAATGTCATATCCTTCATTAAGAAATAAGAACATTATTCCCATTCTTTACGGAGGAACAAATGTCAGTCCTTGTCATTTTCCTAATTCCAACAGAAAAAATGAGCAAAAGAGGAAAACGTAGATTTGCTTGCAGTTGCTTAATAACAACATAGTAACAAGCTGAGCTACTTTTTAATACCCTGTTGGACACAAAAGTAACAATTGTCTTGGTCCTCAGAATTTATCAGTCATTAGGTGTCTAAATAGAGTAGCTGCCGCTTACATTTTTTCTGCCTTTAGAAATAAGCGTATTCATAAAGACAAAATATGTTCTCTGTTATGCTTCTGGTTGAGCTTTCATTGTTTATTGAACATGTCCTGGAAAATCCTCTTATTAGTCTGACCCTACTTGCAGCTGTATTAGTAAGAGACATTATTAGGGAGACCTGATTTCACCTATGTTGGAATGAACACCTTGTGTTCCTTACTCAAGGAATGAAAACCAAGGCTGCTGCCACTGGCACCACTGTGTTTGTGGCATTTCAAACAATTCACACAAAGTCCTGGATTCCCCTCTGACCCATTATTTGCATTTAAGGTATTTAATGAAATGTAGATGTTAAAGTCAAGTCCCCTTTAGAAGGTTTCTTAAGTGGTGGGAGTCATGGAAGGATTCTGAAGCTGTACTGAAATGACACTGCTTTTTCATGGTACTGTCCCCTTGCGGTTTTGTTTCAGGTGACTGTAGAGAAACTGATAACGATGCCGCACATTGTCACTATGGCTAACCAGATACTTACCATCAACATCAGTGCAGATGTAAGTATGAATCAAAACCCTTTTGGACCAACCCTCCTGTGCTGGGAGAAAGTCTGGATGCAGTTCTGAACAATGTGGTTTCAGCCCATCTCTGCTTCCTCCTCTGCTTAAAAAAATAGACTTATGTAAGGTCATTGAACTAGTTTGCTTCTTACCCAACCTGTGACTCCACTAAGAAGCTGGACCATGTGTGTGGTTGCACTTGATATTGTGAACCATCTGTTTCCTGCCTTTGCTTTATGTAGTTGATACTTTCTAATGGGGTAAAATGCAGATAAATTATTTGTGTTTCTGCATCAGGGAAGAATTCTGATGGATGAATCAGGCATCCCCTTAAACATGCGAGACATTGTGGCATCAAATGGTATTATTCATACCTTGGACGGCATCTTCATCCCTCCTTCGATAATTCCCATTTTGCCTCACAGATGCAATGAAGAGCAACATAAAATTGTGACGGTAAGTCAGCTTCTCCCCTTCTCGTGCTAGTGGTTGCTGTACACCCCACACTTAACGGGAGGGGCAAAAGCAGGCCGTGTAAGTTGCATTTGGGGAATGTGTTCTTTCTGAGAGGTCCCCTGATGTGAACTTAGGCAGTATCAGCACTCTCAGTGTTTCTTCTGCTAGCACTGCTTGCACTGCTTTGCTGGCAATCAGCAAATGTTCCTTGTAGGCTGTTTTTACCTTGCACCCATCCTACCTTTCAGAAAAAACATTTTCCTTGTCATAAGGCTTTGTGTGATCCTCACACCGTAGTTGCTAACTCAGCTGACAATGCTTTGTAGCCATTGCTGTCAGCATTGGTGTCCTGTAGTCTGGATGGGATACAGTTATTCAGGAGCAGCAGCTACAAATGCTGTGTGATATTCTCACATGAACAGTTTTGTATACCTTATTTTAGGCACTTGCTCCCCAATTTGATCATTGGTAGGTTACCGAAGAAAGTAGATGAAGCTCTGAGTAGGCAAGAGGTACCTGATTTGGAGTGACACAGTTAATCCCAAGTGGCCAGAGGGTCCACATAACATGCTGTTTTAGTGAGGTCTGCTGCATGGATGCTCAGAGTGTTTTCCAGCATAGCTGTGTGTCTAGTGGCTGATACACTCACAGGATGGAGACAGACATGTTGTGATGTTTTGGAATATACCATGGGCAGTAGCATTCTTGGCATGGGAAATGGGTTCCTTTGAGAAGATTAAGTTTTCCCGTCTTGTTTCCTTACCAGGGCTCCTGTGTGGATTGTGAGAACCTCAACAGCAGTGTTTGCCCACCTGGCAGCAGAGAAATGGTAAATATTTGTGATTACTTCAGTAGTTTCTTCTTTGCATGATGATACAGAGACACATTGATAGACAGTTTCTAACTCAAGCCACTTTCAAATAGAGAGCTTGAAAGGCAACCAGTAGGGAGACTTGATAGAGGTTACATGCTCCCCACATATCTGTGGTCTGTGATCCCAGACTGTCACCCACTGACTGCTCTGTGCTATTTCTTATTCTGAAATCTGTTTGCTAAATCAGTGGAGAGAGCTGTGAGACAGACTGGGCTAAATGAAATCGTAGACTTTTAGCACTTTCCTGCTTGCATGCTGAGTCTGCCAGCTCCTCCAGACTGCCAGAACCAAGCCTGATCCCACTAGTGCCATCCAGTACTACCACTGCGCTGCACTACCACTATCACAAAAAGCTCTGCACTGCAGAGGGGGAGAAACAATTTGTTCTTGGCCTGTGCTCACTGTTGATTCAGGGATGAACAGAACTACCTGAAGGTGGAGTAGGGGGGAGGAGGCTGGGTGCTGCTGCTTGAGTTATCCCACACTGAGTTTAGCAGAACAGCAAGTTCCAGGAAATCCCCATGTGAAGGCCATGCCCAAGATGTTGTTTGTGAAAGCCAGAGAGGTGTTCACCACTATTAACTATTGGGTGGCTTCTGAGAGATCTGACTCTCAGGAGAACTTGCTGATGCTGTCTCGGCAAGAATGTCTGAAGTATAGCTCTGCAAAATCATGTTTTCCTCTCTGATTGAGGCAGGTGAAGCCAGAATCATCTGGGGACAATTCTGCCCCTGCCTAATTCCATGACAGGTCACTGAGCATTGTTCCAAGATTATTTGAAGTCCTTTCCCCTCTCTCTCACTCTCTTCATCTCATCTCCCTCCCTCTTTTTCTTTCCCTTCCTCACACTCTCATTCTCTCTCTTACTCCTACTCTACCTCATTCTCCCTCCCTCCTGCCTTTCCCCTCATCTCCCTTCACTTTCCTCCCCTCTTTCTTACCCTCCATTTCTCCCCTCTGCCTTTTTCTCTCCCTTGTCTCTTCCCCTTCCCACCCTCCCCAACTTCCCCTGCCCTCTCCCCCTACTCTCACTCTCTCCCTTATCGTAGGCACTATTACTAGAACAAAAGGGCAGCACTTTGGCTCAGTCTTAGGACTGCTGGGAGTGAGAGGAAGCAGTCATGTGCCTTTTTTCATGATAGGCATGCCATAACGGTATCTTGCTCACCTTGGCTCCTCTGTGAACTTCCTCAGCTCAGAGATAGGCAGTTGCTCTCCGCAGCGAAAAGAGTGGAGGGGAAGGTTACAGTGCTGATGACTTGTTTTGTTTGTACAGGAACCAACACTCTACCCAAAAGAATGTGTCTACACCCACGATCCAGAAGGCCTGAACGTCCTGAAGAAGGGATGTGCCAGGTACTGCAATCAAACCGTCACGGTGAGTGTGATGGAAGACCACATTCCCTTTGTAAGGAGCTCAGTGTTGCTCTTCCTCGTTCATCAAGAAGAGCCCTGATTCCTTGAGCTGAGAGAGGGTTGGATGGGAGCAAAAGAAAAGCTGTCCTGTGCAAAGGGCTGTCCCCAGGATCATCACGTGAACTGGCTACCTGCTTTCTCTTTGGCAAACACAGAGACAACACCGAGTACCAACCTGCCGCAAATGTTAGAAAGCAGCGTAGTTAAACCTGAAAACAATAAATAAATAAAATAAAGCACACCAGTTACTACCAGCCAAGCTGGGGGAAGCTATGAGACAAATGGTGTAGTGGTGGGTGTGGCACGTTTTCTCTGAGAGTTGCCCTGTTTTTAGCATTTCTCCCAATGGAAGCTGAGCACAGGGAAAATGCTGTAAGCTGTGAAGTGATTGCATCCTGTTTATGAAACATTGTCATATGGGTCAGGAAAGTTGCTCTTAGGGAATTTATGGACCTCATGTTTGTCTGCAGCTCCTGAGCTCTCACAGTGCCAACTATATGGAATGATTTGTGGCTTAAATGAATGATTTGTGGATTAAATACTGCTGATTGTTTGTCTTGTTATTGTTCTTCCATTGTTCAGTCATCACAAGGTCTACGATCCAGGAATGCAATCCTCAGCAAGGGTAGAGTAGGAGTGAGTGGGCCAGTTCTATTAAAGAAATAAAAGCTCATAGAAAAGACAAACCCTATTTGTTGAAGTCAGAGAGAGATCAGAAAGTAGTAATTTATTCTGAGAAGAATAGGCTGTGAGCAGAAAGCGGGGTATTGTTGAAAAATAATTTAAGTGCAGGAGCTCCTAGAAACACAGATGCCAAATGAGACGGTCCATTTCAGTCCATGGCAGAGAGGAGGACCAGGATTTCAGAATTATGAGGATAGGATGACTTCAGACAATTCTTGTTAAGGCACGTCATACCTTACCAATTTTGCTTTTGTTTCAGAAACCTGGTTGCTGCAAAGGATTCTTTGGTCCAGACTGCATGCCATGCCCAGGGGGATTTTCCAATCCATGCTATGGCCGGGGAAATGTAAGTGTTAAAGATCTTGCTGTGTTGCAATGAGCAGTTGGTTCGGTGTGGTTAGAGAGTGTAGTTGTAGATAAGTGTAATTCAGAATTTGTGCTCCAGCGCTAAGCCCACAGTGGTGTCAGCAGAAGATCCAGGGACCATGACACATTTCAGTGGGTTTTCTGTCTTGAGCTGTAATGTGTATCATGTCATGGCTGTTGGGGACAGCTCTGGCTATGTGGGATTTTGTATTACTACCACCACTCTTCAAAGTCCTGTTTTTTACTGCAAGTATCAAGTGCCTTTGATAGATATCAACGCCTTGACTTTTCCTTGGTTCCCTGAGTTTCAATCACTTTGGTTTTCTTTTTTGTTTTCCTTCCAGTGCAGCGATGGCATACAAGGGAATGGCAACTGCCACTGCTTTCAAGGTTTCAAAGGAATAGCCTGCCACATCTGTTCAAACCCAAACAAGCATGGCGAGAACTGTGATGAAGGTTGGTAATTCTGATAAAGAGACTAGAGGAAAATGTAGGGCAAGGATATAGTGCGGGTTCATGTGTCTTGGATTCCCTTCTGGCAAGACCGGTGTCATGGAACGAGTGATGGAATTGTCATCAGGGGTGTTCTTTCAAACAACAGTGGAGAAAACATGGCTGATACGACAGTGGCAGATGGGAGTCTTGGAAACATCAACCAAATTTAGGTCTGGGACTTTGATTTAGATCTCTTCTGCTAGGAAAGAAAAGACAGTTGACAAGAACCTTGAGCTTGATAGCCTGTCCTTACAGCTTATAAAAAACACAGACCTAGGCAGTCACAGGATCTGTTCTGATCCTGTTTTGAGTTATGATGGATGTCTCTCAGCAGATGTCCCTCTGTCAAGAACAAATGGGATGATCATTTGGTGTCACAAGACGTTGTGAAGGACAGTTGGGAATCTACAAAATGCCATCACTGTGGTGGATTCTGGACTTTTTGTAGTTACTGATCTTACTTCATGCATTTGACAGATTGTGGCTGTGTCCATGGCGTGTGTGACAACAGGCCTGGCAGCGGTGGTGTGTGTCAGTCCTGGTCCTGTAAGGAAGGCTATAGTGGGAAATTCTGTGACAAGACATCCAAGAACTGTGGCCCAGATGGGCTGTCCCAGTACTGCCATCAGAACGCTGTCTGCAGCCTCAATGACACAGCAAGGTCAGTCTTTCTGGCATACACATTCAGTTGGGCCCAGTGTCATCGTACAAGCACGCAGCGCTTGTGAGCCTGCCAGCCCCGTAATTGTGTATATATTTCTGTGTACTTAGTGCACAAGATTGTTTGAGTAATGTAGCCAACCTGCTAGAAATCAAAGTCGAGTTCTTGCCTGCTTGAGAAGCTGAAACTGCCTTTTTGCTCCCTGCTGGCTTTCAGAAGGAGCTGCTCTATCTGTTTCCCTTTTGTGCTTATACTTCTAAGGTGCATCTGTGTGGATGGATACGAAGGTGATGGCTTTTCCTGCCAGCCCATCAACCTGTGCAGTCAGCCAGAACGAGGAGGTTGTTCACAGAATGTAAGTGGGGTCAGGCTGTCAAAGCGTGGAGAATCAGCTCGTATCAATCAGAGCAGAGACTCCAGGAATCCTGGGACTGTTACACATTTCGTGTGCTAATTTTCCCTGCCTGTAAGATGGTTGAATAACAGGTAGTTTGACACAGTCATTGAAACGATGTCAATCATTTGGGTTGGTGCCAAAATGCAACACTCCAGGGAGAGTTTGGATGGTTTGCACGAGATATTTTGGCAGCTACAGAGATTAGCTGTACAGATAATTTTTGGTTTGTATTGATTTTTGCCTCAAGCTCTTCTAATGTGTGTTAGTTTCTCTGTTGCTGTGTTCAGGCTGTAGTTAGCTGTGAGCTCCACCTCATATTTCTAGTAACCATCAGCTCTACATTAGTATCCCTTCAATGCTATATTATCATCCTTAGTATAGAACTGTGGTGCTTTATGATGGAAATTACTGCCAAATGGTCAGACCCCATCATAATTTAGACCCCTCAGTGAGAGGAACACATTGGGCCATGTAGAAGGAAATAGGATGGCATGAAGTACCAAAGTAGGTCTTTCCTAAGAAAGATCTGCCTCTGCCCTCCATCACTGATTCCATCCCATGTGTGCAGGCCAGGAGATTGTGCTCCTCCTCTTCAGGGAATATTTCTTCTGTAATGAAAAAGCTTTACAGGATGGTAGAGAATGCCCTGGGATTTCTGAGCCACCCTGGACACAAGTGTCTGCCTCTCTGAAAACACTAAAAGTTTCCGGAAAACACTAAAAGTTTCCGCAATCACTTTATTACGAAGTTGTCTAGGACTTTTTCTGGAGAAAATGCTTCCACTCCCCACCCCCAGTGCTGGAATTGGAGTTGGTCATTCAGAAACTCTCTACAGTCTGATGAAGGAGATCTGTTGCTGTATTTGTACTGCGGTCCCTCCCTTCTTTTGCTGAGTGTAATTCTTTTTCTCCCCCTTCTCCCGGAGGCCCTGTGCACCAGTACAGGCCCCGGCACCGCCACCTGCCAGTGCAACACAGGCTGGACCGGGGACGGGAAGGCCTGCGTGGCTATCGACAACTGCATGCTGGAGAGCAGAGGGAACTGTCACATCAATGCCGACTGCGTTTATATTGGCCCTGGCCAGGTATGATTAATGCTAAGCAGTCTAATTAAGCAGACTTAACATTTCCTAAGCGGCTCTGAGATGGCCTGGGATTGCCAGAGGTAGAAATTGGGCTGGTCAGCAGCAAAGCCTGCTTGTCTGCTGACAGAAACACCGGCTGCGGCTAAAAGCACAGTGTGCTTGCATGAGCTGAGATGCACTGATGGGTTTGAGGCTGCTGCTCTGCTCTGAAACTTTTATGCAGCAAAGGGAAGAGACTACACTCCGTAATACTGCTTGGCATAAGGCATCAGTTGCTGTGTCCTTCTTGTTCCCAGATCACAGCATTGTCTCTGGGCAATGCTAAAATATACAGAAAAGCATGTACAGCTGGGCCGACGGTCAGGCATCTTGAGGTGGGAGGAAGGCACACAGGAGAGGTGGCTTCTCAGGGTGCTGCTTCTCAAGATGCAAGACAGGGCAGCATTGGACATTGTGCTGAGAAAAGGTGTGAAATCTTTAGCAGATTTTAGTGAGGGGAGAGGTGCAAGCACTCTCCTAGCTATCTTGAAAGCAAAAAGCTTTCTCTTTCTCCCAGTCACTAAGTCTGTGACATTCCCTCAAAAGCTAGAAATAAAGATGGAAACCATCATCTTCAAGTGACCCTCCCACAGGCAAGCAGTGCAAGGGATCAATGCACTTGAGTAAGCAGGCAATATGTGTGCTGCCATAGAAAATGGTGCCCTGCTAAGGAAATATCTCCACGTTTCCAGGTCTTGAGGGCCAGGAAGAAAACTTGGGAAAATAAATTAAGAATAGTTTCGCTGCCTTAGGCCTCTTTTGGGTGGCAAATGAGGACACACTCTGACAGGTCTATAAAATTGAAATGTCTCTCTCTTCCAGAGCAAGTGTGTCTGCAAGAAGGGTTATGCTGGTGATGGCCACAACTGTGATGCAATCAACCCATGCCTTATGGACAATGGTGGATGCCATGACTTGGTGAGTAGCTAAAGTGCTGTCCCAAGCCTGACACGGCAGTGGAGGTTCCTCTGCTTCCTGACAGAGGTTTTGCTGCCACAGCATCAAGATAATTGCAAGAATTTACATTGCATTATCTCACTGGCATGCCACTGAGGTGTTGTAAAGTTTTGGTCTTTGATTTACCCAGGTAGATGCTCTGATTTTTGTGAGTTCACACAACCAAAGCCATCACCTAGGCTTTGCTGCATGAAGTATAAATTCAGTGCCACCATAAAGGCAACAGGAGGAAGGTGCTTGTGTGTTCTCCTTTAGCCCAGACCATGGGAGGCCAGAATGCAATTCCTAGGTAGGTCTAGTACTGCATAACCAGTGTTTGCTCTCTAATTTCTCCTTTCCTTGTATTTGCAGGCTATGTGTGTACCCCTTGGAGGAGGAGAGAGATCCTGCGCTTGCCCTCAAGGCTTCATGGGGGATGGCATGACATGCTACGGAGATGTTCTAAAAGTGAGTAGAAAGTAAACATCTGACGTCATCTTGAAACTGGAGAGAAATGGTTCTGCATTTACTTTCCTTTTCTGTTACCTGAGTTGACTCCCTCTCCCAGCACCAGCCTGACAGCAGAGCATATGTGTCTGTCTGCCCAAGTCCACAGAGACAGAACTGATGCCAAGGCCAATGTGTTCATGAAACCATTGACAGTAATTTCTAAGCTGCTTCACCCCTCTCTGTTCTTGGCAATAAGTCATCTTTTTGTTTTTTGGAAAGTTTTTCAGGTCAGAACTGCTAGGCCCATTTTCTGTCACTAGAAAAGTCAAATGCCATTGTGGATTCAATCCTTGTCGCTGGTAAACATGAGAAATTGCAGATGAGTTGAAAAGAGTTTGTTTATTTGGGAATACTTTTTTTTTATTGGCTGGAATGTGGTTTTAGGAGTGCCTATCCCTCTCCATGATACACAGTGCCTGTAATGGTTGTAAGGTGAGAGAGAAGTGTGTAAGTCATTATTGCCAGCTTTGATACTGCAAAGGGCTCCTTTCCCCCACCCTGGGTCTCCCAGCCCTGCAACCCCAGTGCTCACCAGGGGTAACCCTCCTGTTGTTTCTGTTTGGAAGGAGCTGGCCAGGAATTCCCACTTCGCAGGCTTCTATGACTGGCTTCAGGTAAGAAAAGCCATGGGATGCCCACATCGGTAAGTTTTGTACAAGTGGAGTGTCTGTGAACACTGCTGTTAGAGAAAGAGCAGCTCTGTTTATCTTCTCCATTAGAGGAGAACAAAACAACAGCAAAGGAGAAATCGTTAGGAGATTTCGAAAGGAGAGAAAGGAGAGAGCAGGCATGTAGAGAAGTTCTGGAGTCTGTGGTAGAATGAGGGTTGTGAGTGTGCTTTGGGGACCTTATTTCTAACAGCGGATGAAGCTGGGGCTGTGTTACACTTAATTTTCATGGTTGTATCATTTGTAACTGCTGGCCATCATAAAATAACACAGAAGGGAAAGAAAAAGGGGTAGCATTATCATAGCTATTTTTTAGAAGAGCATGCTTTGAGTAGTTAGACTGTATGTTTGTTCTTTTTCTTGTTACTGCTTCCCTGTCTCCAGTGTGGCAGAACAGAGAGACAGACTGCAGCAAGTCTGTGGAAGCATCTAATTGAGGTTTAGCTTACCTGTCCTGCTGCATACATGGCTTTTGTCAGCAATAATCCTGTTACCTCCCCCAAAACTGGTGTTGAGGGTTCAGAAAGGATTTATGGATATGATTTGAATGGGTTTCAAGATTAATTGAAGTACAAAAGTGGCGCTTAAAGCAGCAGGTTTTCCCTTGGCAAGCAGGTGTCACCTGTTTTGGCTAAACCATCTGTGGCATTCATTGACTGTCAACAGCACTTACCTGCTGTGCGAGGAGACCCTGCTCTGCTGCTGGAGTGTACATAGGATGACTGCTGGTTATATTTTGCAGTGTAGATGTGGCACTGGCATGTCTTATTTGTTCATTTTTGTGCTTTGGACAACAGAAATCTCTCTTCAGCATCCCAGCAGGAACCAATGTCACTGTCCTGGTGCCATCGGAGGCTGCTATCAAAAACTTGAGCAAGACTGAGAAAGATTTTTGGTTGACCCCCTACATGCTGCCATTTTTAGTCAGGTACGAGGAGACTCCTGCCTTTGATTTATTTTGCCAAACAACAGCAACAAAGCCATGATCTGGATTTCTGCTTGTACAAGACCAATAAAGAGTTATCATGTGATAAATATAGAAACAAGATTAAGTACCTAGCAGGCAAAGAATATAATAGGCATTTAAAACATAACAGACCACAGGCTATGGGAAGTGGGTGTACTTTTCATGTATTTGCAGAGATTTTCCTTGTCATGTAGATGCAGATGACATCAGGCCAAGTAATTCCCTCTGTCATTCTCTCCACATGCTTAACCACTTCATGTGAGAGATGTGAATGTTGGGTGGTATGGTCTTATCTCCCTGTTACTACAAAAAGCACCCTAATATTTTCTTTACCTGCCTTTCTTCCCGTCAGGGCCCACTTTCTTGAAGGCATCTTCACTGATGAAAAGCTCAAAGTGTACGACAGGCCAGAATTACCCACCCTTAACCCACAGACCAGATGGCAGATAAGCACCAAGAGTGGCGTAAGGATTTTTGACATAATGCATATCTACCAGGGTGAAATTCAGCTGCTCAAGAGCTGCTATATCCCATGAGGAGCCTGGATGGGACACTGATGCCCTCAAACTCAGATATCTTTCAAAAATTGTACCCAGATTAGCCATGCGCAACCTTGAATGAACAATATCTTTGTTTTGAACTTCTTTGGCAATTTCTAATCCTTTTCCTTCTCCCTCTGACACTTTTTCAGGTATTAACCATCCAGAATGCGAGTATAGTTGTCAGTGACATCCCTGCCAGCAACGGCATTATTCATATCCTCAGTAAGGTACGTCGGTACATGCAATACTGGGAAATGCTGCAGTTGTAGCAGGTTTGTGTTGCAGCATCTGTGGCGGGGCCAAAGAGGAATGCATGTCTGGACAGTTAGGAAGAGATATAATGGCAAAGATATATTTAGTTATCACAAGGTTCTGACAGATGTTTCCTGTGCAACAGCATTTAATGTTTAAAATATTTGTCTCCAGGACAAGGAGGAGGGTAGTTCCTCTTCTCTTGGCTGACAAAAGAAGAGTTACGGCTATTGCAGAATTGTGTGAAATGAGGCCACTTCTAAGTGCCTTTCTTGCAAGCAAGGCAGGAGTCTAATGTGATTTCCTCCACAGCCCCTTGCCCAACCTTACTTATGAACTCGCTTTTTCCACAGGTTTTATTTCCGCCTTCAGGAGATATTCCACCAAGTCCTCCAGGCCTGCAAAAACAGCTCGAGACAGTTGCCTCATTCAGCACATTCAAGGAGTTGCTGGAGGTAAGCAGTTAAGTGAGCACCACTGTTGCTGTCAGAACTGTCTTTTGAGCAAATGTTTACCTTATCCTATACTGGCTGACCAAAATTTGGACTGCCTGGTGAGAAAAGGGAGACCATCTGATTCCTGCCGTTCATGAGGGATCTTCTAGGAAAACTCTTTTGAGCAGCCAAAGAGTTATAAATTTACAGTTAGATCTCTATATCATTGGCAAGTTATTACAGTGGAAGACGACCTGTCTACCACAAGTACTGTCATCTTTGTAGAGGGCAGAGAAACCTAGAGAAGAATGAAGGCTGGTTCATAACTGAGAAGCTGTATTTATGTCAGCCCAGGAGGTGGAGCAAGCAATTAGATGTGTGTGACTAAGCAGAAGTTGTATATCCCATTTTCAAGCATTTCCTCTAGCGCTCTTGCCTTTGTAATTGATTTCATGTGTGGTTTGTTCTTTAGTGAGTACAAGTGTAATTGCTAATGTTACTGTTTTAACATTTTTTTAGAAATACCAGCTCATTGGAAAAATTGAGTCCTCTGAAAAATATACAGTTTTTGTTCCTGGAAATAATTCCATTGAGGAGTACTGTCTTGCTGCCAATGTGACACAGTTGGTAAGGTCACTGTTTGCTTACAGTTTGAATATATATTGCAATAAGTGCAGGGGCATGTACACTGTCAGATCATAAACTTGAGTTCAGTGGATTTGAGCATGGAGAGGAGAAGCATATCTGATGCTAAAAGCTAGGAGAAATGTGGCAGAGAGAATTGAGAGGGTTTCCTGGGGTGTTGCAATGGGATCTGAAAAGAATATTTTGACTCCAAATGCAAATTTCTGAGTAGATTTGAGTGTGGATAGATGGCACAGCATGTTCCCCTTTCTGACTGGCTGTGCCGTATCTGTGGCAATTTTGAATCTTGTGAAAGGTTCCAAAAAACATTTTTGACTTCATCCAATAACAGTCATCAGGTTTGATCCGTCATCTGTGTTAGGGAGTTACTGGGCTCTGTGGACTTAATTAGCTGTTAAGGATTGCTTAGGAACTCTTCTCATGCCATACCTCTGACTAAATTGTAGTCTAGGAAGTCAAAAGAGTCCTAACATTTGGGCTTTTTGTGGATTTAGGACAACGAGACAGTGCAGTACCACGTCGTATTGGGAGAGAAGCTCTTGCCCATGGACTTGAGAAGTGGAATCCATAAGAACAGCATGTTAGGGCTCTCCTACTGGCTAATGTTTTATCAAAACAGCACCCAGGTAAGGAGGGAAGACTGTTCTGCCATTTGAGGATGTGGCTAGACCTCTCACTTTCTAAGGCTGGCGGCTGGATACACCCTTACAGTTTGCCTACAGTTGTTTGTCTGACAAGCAATCCATGCAAAAGGAGTTGAAGGTTATCATCTCAGCCGTTTCATTCTCCTTTGCAGAAGTTTGTTAATAATATTCCTTTGGATGGAAAATTTCTTGAGACGAAGAATGGCATGTTGATCGGGGTTTCACAGGTCCTCCAGATACAGAAGAACCGTTGCACTGCCAATACCACCACCATACAAAAGGTAACAATGATTACCAAGGAGCTGACCACCATTTCACTGGGTTTCTTCACCTGCCAAACCAAACTGATGAGTGGCAGACAACCTACCTTGTCTCTTTCACATGGATGAGACAGTAGCTTGTGGTCTGACCCCAGATGAGCGTCATGGAGACTTGGCACCTCCTGGCCTTGGACTCTGTACTTCTAATGCAGCAGATCTGCAGCTCTCCTGCAGATCACATTCAGTTCAGTTGCTGGGGCTTGCTTACAGTGCCAGCTGTGGGACAGGCTGGTGCAGGGACTCCCAGATACTCAGTTGTGGAAGGGTAATCCAGCCCAATTCTTGCATGGCATGACCACAAACTCCCCTAGGAAATGCTGTGATCTGTCTGGGAGTCACGGCCAAAGTCCAACCTACATGGATCTTATGGCTCTTGGACATCTGAAGATTGCAGGGTCAGACTGAGGTATGTCTGCCTTGTTACGGATAAGAAAAAAAGTATTTGCAGCCTTGCGTGAAAGAACCCCAGGCCTACAGAAAGCCCATCCCCAGCTCAGAGACTCAGGAGAGGTGTAACGTGATCTCCTCTGTTTTGTTTTGTGGTACATTCTCTAGACTGCAGAAGTAAGACCTTGTGTACACCACTGGAGTGCAGAAATAAGACCTTGTGTGAAGCCTTTGATAGCAGCCAGGACCTGAGGGTCATGCATCATGATTTTTCTTCTTTTGGTGTTTTGAGCCACAGAGATAAACACATCCTTGTCTTTATCCCAGGCAGCAGCCTGTACAGCACCATTTGTAATGCAAGATTAGTGTCTTGGTGTGACTGGGTGGAGGGCACACATATGACTTGTCCTGTTCTCTGTGCCCTAGTCAAGATGCGGCAAGTGTGAGAAGGGGATCAAGTGTCCGCCTGGATCCGTTCTTGTGGTGAGTCTTTGATTCATGTGACATCTCACACACTGTTTGCAGATAGTGCTTTGATATCCTTTTATTGCTCTACAGACATCATCTCGATACCTCAAAAAATATGCCCTTGAGTCCTCTGTGTCTCATTCATTAGCAAGGTTTGTAAGAGAAAGCAGAAACCAAGGGAGAGTTACTCGGGAAAAACACAAACATGAACCACAAGGCTCCTTACAGAGCTGGCACAGGCTTTGTCTGAATTTCAGGAGCCCTTGAGAGCATGCAGTGTGGGGAGTTTCCCACCTTAGCAGGGAGGAGATGTCTTTCTTTCATCTTTTGCTCTTTTGACATCATCACCAAGGAAAGCCAGTTTAGGAGTGCCAATGGCAATTTCCCAGTCTGGACCATTGATTTGGTCACACAGATGGGCTGGTTTTGCCTACAGCTTGTTTGTGTGTGAGTGACAAATATTTCCAAAGAGGAAAACAACCAAACATTTCATCTCTGTGCTGGCTATGAATTGCCCAGCAGCCACATCTGGCTTCTTAGGCTTCATTACTTTACTATATGCCAAAATTTTTCCTGTTACTTTTTCTGAATATTCACACTGACGTGTGAATATCATGGATTTGGCATGGATTTCGCCATGGATTTGGCAGGTAACAAAATAGACTCTGTGTGGTGATGTCACATCTCTAGATACATCATTGGTCTTCAGCTCTGGATAGTCTAAATTCTTAGGGCTTTTCCTGTAGGATAAAAAGCATTATTCTTCTGTAAGGCAAGAACACTGCCATATGTGCCAAAATGTACAATGTTTGTCTAAATATTGTAATATCTTCTATCTGCATCTATGTTAATTATATCTGCAGGAATTGCCAGGAAGCAAGAATCTCGCTCGCTGTGAATTACGCTCTGTGGATAAGAAAATACTTGGCTGCCATTTCACCTGTGCAAAAGTTTCCCTGGTAAGAAACACATTTGCCTCAGATTCACTTTGACAAAGGCAAGCTGGGTATTAGAAATACAGCCATGGAAGTACAGACTGTGCTGAAGTCCTGGCTGCATTTGTGCCATTGCATAGCTGAGACTGGGCTCGTCTGGGAGTCGCTCTCCATCTTGGAGATAGAGGGCATTGGACTAAAAACAAACCTGCGGAAATGCCTGCACACTGATGGATTGTGGCCTGCCACTTTGGTATTGTTGCCTTGGGTTTTGTCCTGCAGAGGAAGAGAAGGAGTTGAATGTTTGTAGTCTGGTTTCCTAAGGAAATGAGGCATGAATGATGGTATTTTGCTTGTGCATGTGCCTTCCCGAATAACTGATGACTCATTGGAGCTGAACCAAAGTGCGGAGCAGAAGGTCTTGCAGCTCTTATGGCCCTTACCAGTATTGTGAAAATGTGTGGCTGGGAGAAAACACTTGAAGAGGAAATGGTAAAAGAAAGACTTGTGTGAATTTGAGCTCCTACAGGTATTGAAGCATCTCACTGGAAAGCTTAGTGGGAGTGGAAGATTGAGGAGAAGGGAGAGAGGGAGTTGGACATACAGTACTGATGTGCAGATCTTCAGTCAGCACTTGTATCTCAATGAACACTTCTGCATCCCTTTGTTAGACGATGTTTCTCTTCCTCTGTTCCAACTTGTTCCCAGTGTGGTTTCCTCTCTCTGTGAGTAGATGCAGAAAGAGGTGAAAGCAGTTAAATCAGGCTTCTGAATCAAATCACCTTTTGGCAGACCCTGTCTCTGCCCACAGAGTGTCTTACTTACGGGACACAGGAAGGACACAGGAAGGAGATATACTGGATTGGCACAGGACTGAACATTTGCTTTACTCACCAAATGGCCAGTGTTGCTCAAGGGCAGCATGAACCTTTACACGAAGCTCTTGGCAACAGAGCACACCATTTTGGGGGGTTCACCTGCACACATCTGGCCTTTTCATGTGTTGTCAGAAATTATGGCTATCACTTAGTTAAAGGAATAGAGTAGCTTCCACAATAAAGCTGTACCTTGCCTGTGCTGCACAAGATGGCTCACCCCAACTTGTTCTTGTTGCTTCTCTAGAGATCCGTCTGCTGCCCTGGCTACTATGGACACATGTGTGAGATGTGTCCAGGGAAGCCAGGGTTGTGGTGCTCCGGGAATGGGGAATGCCAGGATGGCATTGAGGGCAGCGGAGAGTGCCGATGCCTGGAGGGTTTCCACGGCACTGCCTGTGAAATGTGTGAAGTGGGCCGATACGGAGCTGACTGCAAATCAGGTGACACTGGTGGACATTGCAGTTTGTCTCTACCATCCTGCTTGCCAGGGGAGAAAAGTGGCCAAATCTCAGCTCTCAGGAGGGGTGGTGGGAGGGAAGAAATGTCCCAAGACCTCTGAGACAGGCAAAGAGCTGGCAGGCCACCGAGAGAGGCAAGCTTGTGAGAGTTGGTGGTCAGCCAGAGGAGTGGCCCCATTTTTCATCCTCAAACCAAGACATGACTGACGGTGTTATGCTGCTTACATTGCTGCCACCCAAACTACAGAAAGGAGAGGCGAGTGGTCTATTCCTCGGCCTTTTGGCCTAATAGCAAGGGAACAAGAGCTGATATTCCTGTGACATTTTCTTTATGACAGTTTGATGCATTAGATTAAGAACAGAGCACCCAGGGAAATGGCAGCAAGACTCTGCTTGTGAGACCTGGTTGGTTTGACAGTGATGAGTGTTTATATTTCCCCTGCAGAATGTGCCTGCGACAATGGCATATGTAACGATGGATTGCAAGGGGATGGGAGCTGCGAGTGTTTCCCAGGATGGAAGGGCCCTACCTGCCGAGAAAGTACGTGAGTGCGAAGGGGCCCATGGTGTAATATTGCCTTTTTGGCAGAGAAATCTGTGTTAGCTGAGCAAGGTGACCACAGCTGCACGTGCTTTGTGTCTCCCCAAAAGCTTAACAGACTGTGCTAGCTCATTCTTGCACACAAACTGAATTTGTGGTGTGACTTCCCCAACAGCCCCAGAGTTATTTGGGTGAAATTCATGTAGGGAAAAGCATATCACCTGCTTCTGTCCCCACTGAGATTGGAGACACCTCAACAACAGCCCCTTACCCTGGGAGAGAGATGGAAGCTCCCAGCCAGATTGGGATGACCACAACTCCTGTTACTTGCATAAGAAGCTGTGGCAGGTTTTGATTTGAAGTCTCCAGAGGGCCCCAGTGTGTCTGCTGAGTTGCTTTTCTCCTCACAGATTGATTTAGATGAGCTCAAGCCATGGTCTGCAGTTCTCAATGAATCTGTCATTGTGTGTCAAAGTAATATGTGGAAGGTGGTTGATCCTGAAATTTGGGATTGTGTTTACCATTAGGGTGGGGGATAAATGGAGCTCTTAAATACTTGCGTGTTTTAAAGGTTTGCACACAAAGACTGATTTTGTAGTGAAGTCTAATGTTTTGGGGGCCCTTAGAAATGGAAATTTAGTGGAACTGTCTTATATAGTGTAGATGTAAAGCATGAAACAAGTTCATCTTTTTGCACCAAATGGCTCTGTATGTCTGGATTAGCGAGGTTTCAGTCCTCGTTTCATTCCTAGCAATCTGGAGGCCGTGCAGGTAGGATCAAATTGAACTGTTAGCTCAGACAGAGAACATCGAATTCACTCCATTGCAAAGTGCCAAAACATAAATCCCAGGAGGTTTTCCTACCCCAACATAGGATGTGAGTTAGCATAACTGCTGATGTGTCCCACCCTCAGTCAGGGCACCACAAGTGTGGCAGTGAGCCTGTCCTTTACTCTAGGTGGCAGAAAAGGCCCCAGCAAGTGCTAAATTGAAAATGCCAAGTCACGTTTGTGTTTTCTTTTGCAGTAATCGAGATTGACTTATGCAATAACACTTGCCATCAAATGGCCAAGTAAGTACAAACAAGGGGCTGGGTCATTCTCAGAAAGCCATGTGTGTTTGTATGAGTCTTACATAGAGGTGATTCTGTGTTGAGGGCTGGGAGGAAGTGCCTGCTTGTTAAGGGTGCATAAATGTGAGATCCATCCTGGGAACTCTCTCTGGTGCTAAGTCGCCATCCGCTTTTCCCAAGGAATTTGCAATAAATTCTTTCCAAGCTTCTTCTGTATGTGTGGATGGGAGAAAGCAGAGACTCCAAGGTACTCCAAGTCCGGCCTTATTCATGGAGCAAATCAAGCTGCCATTTACAAGCCCCTTCTGCCTTGCCTGCCCCCACTAAGGAACTAAACAGACTGATGGGCTGTGAAGCCTTCTCCATCCGTTATCTGGTCTCCTGTTTTGGGGTACCGGGACCCATCCATCTCCATTGTACCATGCAGAAGCATATGGGCATGGTGAAGGCATACTGTGCCAAGTGTGAAGCCTGTGCCTGGATGCCAGCTTCCCAGCCAGCGTGACTTGAGTATTTGGGACTGTAAAGAAACACACAGCAGCTTCAGGCATGTTCCTCCTGTCATTGTGGTCTCTAACTTGCACATGCCAGGCTTGTATGGTGTTTCCCACTGGCCGAGTAAATCAGGAGGTGTCATCAGTGATTGTTAATCCCTTTCTTGTTTCAGCTGTCTCAACAGTTCTGCAGATTCCCCACCTACATGCTCCTGCTCTGCTGGATACACAGGGAATGGGACCCATTGCACAGGTATGTCCAGCAAGTATGGGCAAGATTCAAGGCTTGCAAACAGCTGTTGTGGCTACGCAGAGACAAAGGTTTTATTTGTAAAATTAATGGCATGATGTTGCCAGGGAAAAGATCATTCAAATCCTTATCCTCTCAGCTGCCCACCATGAACTCTGATTTGGTAGAGTGGTTTTCTGGTCCAGACCTTTACACAGGATGCTCTTGATGTTGCTAGAGCCTGCAAGAGAGGGATAAAAAGGCAGGCAAGTGTAGCAGGGCACTTCTTATTGTTTGTGATGGGAGATGCACATGAATGGGTTGGTTTAGTTCTGATATCACAGCAGCAGTGGCAGAGATATAAAAATCTTAACTAGGTACTCTGAGCTGATTCTGCTTCTCTTGTTTGTGGTCACAGAAATAGATCCATGCACTATTGATCATGGTGGCTGCTCCATACATGCTGTGTGTACTAAAGTGTCCCCAGGAGAGCGAACCTGTGTTTGTAAGGAAGGCTACGCTGGAGATGGGACACTCTGCATGGGTGAGTGTTTAGTGCATGTTTTGGTGACAGCAGCGAGACATCATCCATGCAAAGGGGAATTTCAAGCTAAAAGTGATAAAATTTCAGGTTAAAGTGTTGAGTAACTCAATTCTTCTTTCACTCTGTTCATGCAGTGATTATTTCAAAGCCAATAATTGCTGGCTGATCTTGATTGAACTGCATTTTAGCTTTTTGTTAAAGTGTATGCACAGGTATGTGTACGTGTGTACGTACATATCTGTAGGTATGTCCTCAGCATTCTCCCAAGTCATGATTAGCAAAGTGGTCATCACTGTCCCACCACAGGACCACCCGAAAGTGGGCAGAGAGCCCACACTTCCCTTGGCACCTGAGGCTGGATGGCCTCAGACCAGTGTTCTGGTCTCAAACCAAAAGAGTCCTGAGAGGCTTTTTGCCCTGATACGTACTGTGGGGAAGTCCAGAGATGGAGGGTGAGGGCAGTCTTCCACAGTGATGCTCTGAGATGAAGATGGAGCTTGGGAGAATCCAGTCCTCTCATATCCTTTAAAGCACACCCAGGCAGGTGTGGGATTTTCTGTGGGCAGATTTATCACAACTCAGAGACCCACGTGTGCCAGGAATAGAACTTGCGGTTGTACCTATTCCTTTGCTGTCACAAGTCACTTTTCCACCAAAATGTTTCCCAAGCTGGGAAGGTCCTCCCTGTTGCTTTCCCAAAACTTCTTTGGGTCACTAATTCCCAGCTGCCTTGAGCAGCCCTCAGCAATAATGTGGCCTTATTGTTTTGCTGCAGAAATTGATCTCTGTCTCGAAAGCAATGGGGGCTGCCACACCAATGCAGAGTGCATTAAAACAGGCCCAAGGAAGGTGAGTACGTAAGATGGATCTGAGGGCAACATTATTATGGAGGTTGTCACAGTTACATAATTTTCTTAGAGACAGTCCTTTCCACAGCAGTGTGCTGCCTTGTGCTTAGTACCTTCCACACAGAAAAGTTGCCTGGGAAGGAAGAACATGAAAAGATTTCTTTTTCCTTGAAAGTAGATGCCTTCTGTTGGCCAGCATCTGGAGGCAGTCTTGGGTTATATTTGTTGTTAACACAAGCATGGTTATTCGTGAATGTAGCGATGGGTGCTATACCACATGTTTTCCATCCAGCTTGGCCATTGTGTGTTTTATTTTTGGGTCCAAGTTTCAGACTGAACATCCGTTCTCCCTCCAGGTTGCCTGCAACTGTCTTCCTGGTTACAGTGGGGATGGTGTGAGCCAGTGCAACCCCATCAACTTGTGTGAACAGGTGTGTCTGCATTTTGCTGTTACCAGAGGTGAAGGCCACAGCCTTGAAGCATTCCTTTCTCCCAACTCCCAGTTAGCAGAAAGAGCAGGGTTAGCCTGCTTGTTTAGAGCTGCCTGTCTTGCCTTTTCACATACTGAAGGGACTTCCTGGTGTGTTTGTTTTCCATTGCCTCTCAGAATGACCTGCAAGTATGTCAGCCACCTGGCACTCCCTCTTATGGGAAAAGCAGCATCGAAACAGTGACATAGGGTTGGGGGCATGTGGGCTTGTTTCTCTGCATCCAGTTTGTGTGGAACATGCTCAAAAGCTTAAGAGTAACCTGTGCTCATGGCTTCGCTGCCATGTCAAAATGTCTCTCTGAATCATGGGTTTTGCCATCACTCTGAGTTCCAAAGTAAGGTGTGAAAATCTTGTTTCATGGCTTTGGTGCTTGAGGATTTGGGTGAGGTTTATTCTAAGGTACTAGACAGATGGGAGGAATGGTTTCCTTTCCACTGGGCTGGATGTAGTTAGCACCTCCTGCATGCAAGTGGCTGATCAAATTGTTGGTGATGTCCCTCCAACAAAAGCTTTTTGCTTTTCTTGCTAGAACAACGGAGGCTGTAGTCCATTTGGGCTCTGCAAGTACACGGGTCCTGGTACTCGAAACTGCTCCTGCTCTTGGCACAGTGTCGGAGATGGCTTCACCTGCCATGGCAAAGTGTATCAGGTAAGAAGCATGAGCAGCAACTTTTGTGTTGGACCTCTTGCCTTGCAGCAAATCACTCCCTCCCCTCCAAGTGTAAGCTGCAGGTGAGCAGATCTGTAGTGTGATACCACATGTGTGTGGTGTAGGAGTGGAGGCAGGCAATCTATCCGTAAATTGTAGGTGTATTTTATGTGAGAATTACAGTAAAGAGACTTTGCTCCAGAGGGAGTCATGATATATAGACATTGCTGCTCTGTCAGCAACATTGACCGTACCTCCAGGGTGCTGTTATCTCAATGATAAGCAAATGGGAGTTTTGGTTTTTTTTCCCAAGGGGACCTACTTCTCCCAGTCTGTGGGATCGGGGCAGGTGTCCCCTGTGGCAATGCCAGGACTTGAGATCCAGTCTGGAGGGCAGCAGTCTACCTCTGGTTCTGTTGCCAATACAATGGCTGTCCTTGGGGAAACTGGTGTGGTGGTAGTGGCAAATAAAAGCCGTCATCCCCACAGCAGAGCAGGGAGAAAAGAGATGTAATCAGTTCTGTGCTTCTGCTCTTGCTGAAAGTTAATGTGGTATGGTGAGGGAGTTTGCCCTGCCAAGCCTCTGTCTGCCACTCTAGACAGCATCCCAGAACTGGTAGTGGCAGCACAGTGGGGTTAAAGCAAAGGTTTTGTGGAGCACTCAAGGTGTCCCATGGGCACAGGGACAGTTAAACCTCTGAGACACCTGCTGCAGAAGCAGCAAGCTTTCACGTCTCTCTCTGGCTCCATCTTGCAGCATCTGCAATGTGAATGGTTCAGGCAGAGGCCACTCCCTGCTTTGTAACCTCCACATCGTCTGTGCCTGCAGCACTGGCAAGGGAGGGAGGGAAAGAACACGGTGGTGTGTCAGGAGAACTGGTGTCTCATTGGGGCGGGAGAGTGACTGGGGTGGAAGCAGCAGGTCACCATGCTGGCTGGCCAGGAGCAAGTGGAAGCGACTCTGCTAACACCAGCTCTTTCTCTTTGCTTAAGGAGCTCGGAAGGATTGAAGATGCATCCGTGTTCTTTAAGATGATACTGGTTGGTGACAAACAGCTTTGTCCTTGTCTCTATGTAGTAAATCCCACTTAGGGTTTTCTGCAAAGGGTCTTGCTAACTGGAACTGTCTTTTCTGTTTCCCTTCCCGCAAATGCTCTTCTACCACAGGCAGAAAACATCAAGGAGCTCAGTGGGGCAGGGCCCTTCACTGTCTTTGTCCCACGGACAGATTTCATAGGAAACACCACAACAGTAAGTGTCCTCCTATCCCAAGTGCTGTCAGGTGTTTGGGAAGCTCCGGTTGTGGCAGTGTCCCCTCTGGGGCTGTCTGCCCGGTGAACTGAAGTACAGGGGCTGCAGTGCAGAGGGTTAAAGACATCCCCCATTCTCCACCAGTGTAAGAGCAGAGGTTTGGGCGCTGGCCCACTGCAGAGACAGTCTGGGCAGGGGTGGACATGGCTTCTGTTGAAAGGAGACCCTTACTGGAGACTCTGCCTCATGGTCCTCAGAGGCACTGTGTCTGATTCCTTCTCTGTGCTTCAGGCTCTGCAATTCCACTTCCATTGGTCCCTTCCTTTTAGTCCCAACAAGTGGGATGTTTGGGGCAAGTGGAGACCTGAGCGAGGAGAGATCCTTATTCATGGCTCTGTGAACCAGGTTCTTAACCAACAGCTTTTTGGTGCTGATGTAATGCAATATCCCAGTACCATCACTGACAAGTCCCATTGTGCAGCTTCACACCACTGTTTACAACCTTTTTCTCCCCAGCCCCCCATACACCCAATAAAGGAACAATTCCTAATGACTACGTATTCCAGGCATCACTTCCTCAAAGCCAATGTAGTTGTTTGTCCTCCATCAAGGGACCTGAATGCTGGTTTTGTCAAACTGGTTGAAATTTCCCAAAGATCTCAAATGGTTTTGTGCATTCACTGCATTTTGGGGGGACTGGCTTTCTTGCAAGGATGGGTCAGAGAGGGCTTGAGCAATCCAGGTCTTCCTCATCAGGTCTGCCCCCTACCCTGCTGCAAGGCAAAGTGCCCCCAGTGTGACCTCATTCTTGTTTTCTGTCTGTAGTTTGAGGAGTGGAGGAGCAGAGGTCTCCTCCGGGACCTGCTTCGCTACCACATGGTGGGTTGCCAGAAATTGCTGTCCAGTGACCTTGAAGCCCAGGAGTCCCTTACATCTTTATCTGGCCACAAAATAAAGATCACAGTGAAAGAGGTAGTTCTCTGCTGCAATTCCCTTCCCTGCCCTACTTGTAAGGCTGTCACTTTTGCTGTCATTTGAAGGCCACCGTGGTTGTAGCAAGTGACTTGCCTGGGGCCCACAGATGGCTCATGGAGCTGTGCCGTGGGTGTGAATACCTCATCACATCCCTTCTCTCTCAGAATAGCATCTATCTCAATGAGGAAGCCAAAGTGGTCGTGAGTGACATCGTTGGTGTGAACGGGATCATTCATTTCATCAACAAGGTCCTCATTCCAAGTGACCTGGTGGACAGAAACATTTCCTCAAAGATCTCACAGGTAAGGCTGAAGCAGTGACTGTTCCCTGACAGCTGCCGTAGTGAGGACAGGGCCAGGATCTTTCTCCCAACAGCTGTGATAGGGCCCTCAGCCCAAGAGTACATGGGGTGCTCTTCCTCCCTGTTCCTAGCTGTGAGGGCACTGGTTTGGGTAGTGAGGGTGACAGCATTTGTGGCAGAGCAGTATTTGGGACAGGAGCTGCGATTCATCACCAGGGAACAGCAGTAGTGGATGTAGACAGGGGGATCATGTCCCGTGCCAGCCATCACACTCTTTTTCCAGTGCAGAGCAGATCACAGTCTGAGATTGCCTCTGTCTCTCTGGTACTCCTGAAACAAGCGCTAGGAGCTTATAGATCCTACACTTTACAAAAGATAACACATTTTCTGTACAGCACAAAAGAGTGCTGAATGTCATCCCAGCTCCTGCCATAGCAGTGTCTACCCAGGATGAATCAGAGAAGTGGCAGCTGCTGAATATGCCAACGCTTGCCAGGCCAAATCCAGCAGCATGATGGTGATGACAGAAAAAACTTGTGTTTAGCTACTGACGTCGTTAAGCGTCTGGTTTCTCCCCTGCATTGCTGCTCCAGGTCCTGGAGGGGGGACCTCTTAGCGATGGTCATTTGCTTTCTTCTCTCCGCAGCAAAATATCACGGAGGTGGCAGAGGCCTTTGGGTACACCATTTATAGCAAGCTGCTGCAGGTGAGTGACCTGACTCCTGCTGCTCTCTGGGGAGGTGGTGTGTAAATGGGCACCTTCAAGTCTTGGCTTTTGGCTTTTTCTTTGTATCTCTTCTTATCTCGGACAGGACGCGGAGCTGCTGCCACTGGTTAGTGACCCTCTACATAGACCCTTCACCATGCTGTGGCCCACAGATGCTGCATTTAACGCCCTATCGGAGAAGAGGCAGAAGTGGCTCTACCGCAGAGAGCATCGGGACGTGCTGGCCTCCTACCTCAAAGCACACATGATCAGGGCCATAAAGGTAAATGTGACAACAAACAGGTTCATACCTCCCGAGGCCACATGTGGTGCCACCACCTGCCTGTGGTTACGCCAGAGCGACCTTGCCAAATATTTTGCTGCTGTAGAACACACAGCATATTAGTTGTCTTGAGAAGACCCAAAGCTGTTTGAGCATTTTAGGCAACTACCGTTTCATTGAGAACCTCTGGTGCAGTGTGGCTGAGCTGAAACTTCTGTCATCAGCTTCCTGATGTTGTGAGCCCTTCCACACAGGGCTCACAAACAGGCTCTTGTCTATAGGTGTGATGAATAAGGGAAGTCCAGCTGGACAAAACCAGGGTCTGGTTATGCACACTGGTCTCTCACTGTCAGGAATCTGGGTCTAACCCAGTATAGTTGCACTGCTCCACCCACACCAGCTTCACAGTGCAGCTACTAAGCCCTGTCCTCACCGGGCAGCATCCTGTTAGAAGCATGAACTGCCAGTTTTGCCCGTCTCTCCCTTCACATACTTCTTTTTCCCTCTTAGATTGTGGCTGGTAACGTGCCCCAAATCGAATCCATACGGACCATGCACGGCTCCATCGTCTCATTCAGCTGCAGCAAAACCCATGTGGTGAGTGATGGCAATGGTGGGCTTGGCTTTCTGCTGGGCAACGGTCCTTGGGCATTGTCACAGGGCAACTGATGCCCCATGTTGGTCACCAGCAGGAAGTGAACACAGAGTTGGGGTGCTTGCAGGCTGAGACACCCCACCCCATTCCCCTGGCTACAGCTGGGCCTGTAGAGAGGTTCAAGACTCTGTGGCCAGCTGGCAGGAAAGTGCGGAGGCATGTGGTACCTACACGTGCACTTCTTGATGACCAGGTTGCAAAGCAATCCACATGGTGCCATGACCTTTACAGAGCATGAGTTGCACGGACAGAGGACATTTCTTAGTTCTGGTGGACTTGAAGTGGCAATCGGGAAGTGTGGTCAAGGACGTGAGCACAGAGATTTTGGAGAGTTCTTGGGGTGATTGTGAAGTCATGGCAGCCAAAAAGGGCAACTTTTGTGGCGGTGCAGCCAGTATGTATGATGTACCAGAATCAGAAGTTGATTTTTTCCTCTGGTAGGGGGAACTTCTGGTGGGGAATGGCGATGCCACCATCATCCAGAGGCACATGGAATTCAATGGGGGCATTGCTTATGGCATCGATAGGCTGTTGGAGCCACCGGATCTGGGATCTCGTTGTGATGAGTTCACCTTTGTTGAGCTGCAGGTGAGCACTTGTGATGTGGCCGATAAGGATCTGTTGAGCCCCATTCCTGGGAAGAGGAACGTTGGGAGGACTTGCTGCTCTTCCTCAGCAAAGCCCTGAGCAGCTGGGAGAGTCAGAAGCACATATTGAGTTGTTGTGGGGTTTCTTTCTCTTCTCCGCAGGGATCTACAGAGAGCTGTGGACTCTGTGGCTTCGAGCCACCCTGCCCTGCTGGCTCCGTTCAACGGGTAAAGCTCACAGCTTTGTCACCAAGGTGGCCTGTTAGGGGCTGATGACAATACCCATACCCCCCTCATGTTTTAGCAGCAAAACGTAGGCACACCTGCATGTGGCGAGTCCCTCGGCTCGGTCACATTGTCTGTGCCTTGCCCCAAGTCATGCCATCCTGTAGGGCAGGAGCTGGGCTGAGCAACATGGGGTCAAGGGTGCCAAGGGTCTTTGCTTAGTCAATCCCTTTATGGGTGACAGTTGGCTGCAGGGGTCCCTGCAGCAGCACTGGGGGCTTCTTTGGGTGCTTTATAGCAGCAGAGCTTGGTCTGTCCCCTGGAGATGGACCAGGGATCAGATGGTGAGCAGCCTTGGGGGGCAGTAATTGTACCCCATTCTCACTGCATTACCCGTTGTCTCTCTGCTGGGCTCCTGGCATGTCCCTGAGATACATCAGTGGTTCCTCTGTCACCAGCCCCATCGCATGTTAGGAAGTCCCTATTACTTATCATAAAACTGAATGAGTGGCACAAGAAAAGTCAAGGTGATACGTCAGTGGCTAACGTGGCAAACTCTGTGTTTTGCCTGTCTCCTCGCAGGGGGGAACCAGGCGCTGCTACTATTATGGAAACCAGCTGCTGAGAAACACTTTTCTGTTTCACCGCAACTCCCTGTTGCGGCCGCCCTCCCCGTGGGACTTCAGAAGACACTTCTCTGCCAGGGGGCCTCTGAAACGAGGCTGCAAGAGGAGCTGCGTTTCCACCCAGTGGGTCCCTCAGTGCTGTGCAAACCACTATGGCCGTGACTGTTGGGGTAAGGAGCCATGAGACCCTTCCCCACCCTTTCTCTTGTGGGAAGGTGGCATTTCTCGTTCAGCACAGATGTCTGGTGTCCATGACTGTGCTTCCCCACAAGGAAGGGTGGGCAAGACCCCAGTCTATAGAGGGCACAGGGAACGATCCCCTGGTATGGATGGTATAACAGGGAATTCCCTTTCCTTGGAGAAACCTGTGTCTCTGTGGAGGGCCCTCGGCACAGGGCTGCGGGGGGTGGCTGCCAGACATGTCACTCACCCCTAGATGTTACTGATGCTCAACCATCACCCGGCATCTGCCCTCTGTGCTTTGTGCATGGACAGCTTTCACCTCCTTGGATGAGTCTGCTGCCAGGTTGGCACGGGGCGGGCCAGCACAAACTCAGCACGTTGCAGCAGAGGGTCATCCCAGGCTGGAAACTATGCCAAATTTGTCCCTCTTGCCCCCAGTCCTAAGGTTTATTGTCACGGCATGTCCCCAGCACTCACTCCCAGGACTGCCGAGCAGGCTCTGTGGTCCAAGCACCCCATAAACGGCAGCTCATGTGGCACCAGGGTCACTTTGTCACCACAGCCTCACTAAGGTGCTCCATTTGCAGCGTGCCCGGGAGGGCTGGAGGCGCCGTGCGGGAACCGTGGTACCTGCGACGACAAAATCGGTGGCTCAGGGAGATGCAACTGCAGCCAGGCTTTCATCGGGACCAGCTGTGAGCTGTGCGCGCCGGGCAGATACGGGCCAGACTGCCGAGGTGAGACTCCTTCCACCGGTGGGGTGGCAGCAACGCAGGGGGTTTGTGCGGAGGTGGCTGCAGCACGTGGTGCTACTCCAAGAAGGGGTGGGTGCCGGGCTGACCTCTTGGCAGCTCACAGCTCGGGAATCGGTGCTGCCACGTACACTTCGGTCCCAATAACGCTCAGGACAGACCTCTGGGGCTGGGGACATCCCTCCGTGGGCTGTCGGCAGGACAGCTGTTCCAGCTGTAGGCTGAGAAGGTTGGGTGGCACCGTGCCAGGAGCCATGCTACTGATGGCCTCGCTTCTGTGCTGAAGTCAAAGACTCCTTCTCGTTTGTCACACACAGCTGAGAGCCCCAGCCTGGCAGAAAGCGTTATGACATATTTTGGGCTGGGGGACATATCCATAAGTCGTGATGAACTCTGTACAGAAAGAGCATCTCCTGGGACATGCTGAGCAGGGACCTGTGCTCCTGTGAGAAACAGGGAGTTGCCTGTTCCCCTGACCCAACCTGGGCTTTATGGGCTCTCCAGGAACATTGTTGATGACTGTATGGTTGCAAGGACTCAAAGTGAAAAGCACATCTCTAGAAATCCCCAGGGGAGGGGAGCGAAGGGGGTTTGTGGGTGCAGAGAGGCTTCCCCTCCTCCATGAAGGGTGCGTGTTGCAGAGGGGGGGTGGCAGGGCTGGCAGTGACAGGAAGGGATGTGTGCATACTGCCACCCCTGCCGTCCTGCACTGCCCACACAAACCACCTTTCTACCACTGGCTGTCCCACGGCCTGAGCGTGGTCATCTGCCTGCCACCAAGGCAGATGCCGTGACAGTGTATTTATCCTTTCCTCACAGAGTGTAACTGTACTGAGAATGGTGTGTGCAATGGAGGGCTGCACGGCGATGGCTTCTGCTTCTGTGCCGAGGGCTGGACTGGAGACCGCTGCGAAATCAGACTAGGTGAGGAATGACAAGCCCCACCACTCACTATTCCCTGGAATCCAGTGCTATATGTCCATTTTCCCAGTAGCTGGGTTGCTCAAGCAGCTGGTCAGAAATATCTCCAAAAAGGAGCTCTCAGTTGCAGGGCTCATCCTGAGATCTGGCCTGTGCTGTTGAATTTGAGGGTGGTGAGACACTGGAACAGGTTGCCCAGAGAAGCTGTGGATGCCCCATCCCTGGAAGCATTCAAGACCAGGCTGGATGAGGCTTTGGGCAACCTGGTCCTGTGGGAGGTGTCCCTGCCCATGGCAGGGGGTTGGAACTCAATGATCTTTAAGGTCTCTTCCAACTCTAACCATTCTATGATTCTATGATTCTAATTTCAGAAGGGTTGGGGTGGTGGGGAGGAGGAGGAAAGCTTCACTTGACCATGAACAAGTCCCTGAGCTCAGAGGTTCTCCAAGAAGAGCTTGAGGGTGAGGTGAAGGCCTGAGATGTATCTGATGGAGTTACAGTCTTCTGGGTTTGGGCAAGGCATCTGCAGAAAAGCACAGGGGGAGAGAAGGGAGACCATGGGGCAGGTGGCCTGAGGCAGAGGCTGGCGATGGCAGCGGTGCCCGTGGTGCAGCCCTTAGATGATTCTGATCTCTGTGTGTTCTGCTTTCAGTCACGACGCCCACCTGCTCTCCACCGTGTCACCCCCAGGCCGTCTGCCGCTCCGGCAACCTCTGCGAATGCAACCTACACTACGAAGGAGATGGGAGAAGGTGCTCAGGTAGGGGGGAGTCACGAGGGGGTGGGAAGGCAGGTGGTGAGTGAAGGGGAAAGGAGGCAAGACAACACAGCAAGACAACAAGTGACCGTCTCCTGATGGCCATACTGGTGTGACAACTGGCAAGACAGACAGACCGACCACCAGGACACCCAGCAAGGCGTTTTAGTTAACCTAGCGCTTCTATGCCTGCAGTGATGGACATGTGCAGCCAGGACAACGGGGGGTGTGCCAGGCACGCAGAGTGCACGCAGGTTGGCGTGAACGTCTCCTGTGCCTGTGCCACCGGGTACAGAGGTGACGGCTACGTCTGCGACCCCATAGACAGATGTGCGGACGGTAGGAACGGGGACTGCAGCGAGCACGCCAACTGCATCAGCACCGGCCCGGTGAGTACCTCCCCTAGCTCTGGGGAGACCCCCACACCTGGGAGCACAGGGCAGGTGGCTGCCGTGGGATGCTTCTGGCTGCTGGAGGACAGCGATGTGACAGTGTCCCCTGTTACTGCAGTCCCCAGGCCCGCCCCTCCTCTGCAGTCCCCTCAGCTATTGCGTTCATCCTGCAGGTTGTCACTGCCAGGCAGGGGTCATGCCTTCAGTCTGCTGCCTGGCTGTGGTAACAAACCTGCTGATGTTATGCTGAGGCCATTTTTCCCCATTCCTCTGTGTATGGGGCATAAGCCATGTCACTCGTGGCATTTCTGGACTGTTTTGAGGGTCCAGGATGGTCCTTCGAGGACAATGCCTGTCATTTTTGCAGAGGAACTAGAGTTGCTCATTGCAAGTCAGAAGATGGGACTGAGTGTATGATTTAGAGCAGTAACCACGAGCCACATACCCCAAAGCTCAGCTGTCTTTCAAACAGCATGTGATGAGGATTCAATGTGACATTTTTTGGTTCATGTTTAGTTGGATGTGGGGACAGGACAGAGGCTGTGTGGCTTTTCATTGCTGTGTCATACTCCCGGTGGGCTTTGGAGGCGTTCTGAAGGCTCATCCCCACCTTCATAGGGGTACAGGGTTCCTCATCTGGCATCTGCAAGTTTGCACTCACACAAATGCCATCCTTCCTTTCTGCTGCAGAACGAGCGGCGCTGTGAGTGCAAGCAAGGCTACATCGGTGACGGGATCCAGTGCCTGGAAGAGGCTGTGCCCCCCACGGACCGGTGCCTGGAAGACAACGGGCAGTGCCATCGGGAGGCCATTTGCACTGACCTGCACTTTCATGGTGAGTGTGCTCACAGTGCCACGGCTCGTGTTCTATGGAGAGGTCACACTCCCTCATCCTTCACCTTCTGGCCGGTGTACCCCTTGGGAGAGCTGGAGGGTGGGATGACCAAAGGGCTGGAGACTTGTCTCTGTAGCTTGGTCTGGTTTTCACATTCCCCTTTCTCCCTATACGTCATACGGGGAGGACAAGCCATCCTTGTCTGCTCCTGTGACCCCTGAGACAGCCTCTGGTGGGTTTGCACTGCCACTAAGCACTGACTCCCTCATGGAAGGCGAGGAGCTCAGAGGAAGCCGTGCTGCATCCCACCTCGTCCTCACTTGAGCATTGTCCACATCCCACCCTGCCGTGCAGCACAGAGCTCCTCCGTTGGCGGTGCTGTCTGAGCTCACACAGGGGACTCACACAACTGCCCCAGGAAGGCTGTTCGCTCTCTACTCTACTGATGGTCCCTGGCCTTGCTATTTTGCAGATAAAACTATGGGTGTATTTCATCTGCAGTCACCCCAGAAAAAGTACGACTTCACTTACGAGCAGGCTCAGAAGGCCTGTGCCGCAGAAGGTGCTTCCCTGGCCACTTTCCAGCAGCTCTCGGCAGCACAGCAGGTCAGGGCAGGGATGCAGAGGTCGGGCAGGGGCTGGCTCCATCGCCTTGGGGGGTGGGGACATGAAGTGTCTCTCCCTGGGCCCAGTCCAGCGGTAGTGAGACCATGACATGTGGGTGGGTGACCTGCCGGGCCCTGTTTGCTTCATCTACATCCGTGAAACCAAGAGGGCTGGTGGGTCTTGCCAGTCACACTGGGATGAGACCTTTGGCAGTGCCCAACCCTTTAGGTGTTGGGGGACAGTAGCATAAGGCTGCACAATGGGAATGTGCATCAGGGCAGAAAACCTGGCCCAGAGATAGTACTTTTAATCTTCTCATTCATTTTTGTCTGCTAGATGGGATTCCATCTGTGCTTGGTGGGTTGGCTGGACAATGGCACAGCTGGATACCCCACGGCCTACCCCAACCCCAGCTGTGGGGCTAACCGAGTGGGCATTGTGGACTATGGCTTCCGAAGCAACCTGAGTGAGACCTGGGATGCGTTCTGCTACCGGGAGAAGGGTGAGTGGTGCAAGCACATTTCCTGGGGACGGTCCTGTAGGCCACGAGAAGTGTGGCAGGGCAACAGGCAGAGACCTGCCCTCAGAGCATGAGGCATGGGCAGGTGGGTACATCCCCCTCTCCCCTTGCCCGTGTTGGGAGGGAACAAGCTGAGGAGTACCCAGAAGTCAAGGGAGAGGTGGTCAGTGTAGCCACCATGGGCCAGTCGGGTCATATCCTGGCTTTCCTTTGCAGATGTGACGTGCACCTGCCGGGATGGGTTCGTGGGAGACGGGTATTGGTGCAGCGGCAAACTCCCCGATGTACTCGCAGACCACGCTCGCTTCTCCACCTTCTATTCCGTAAGTGACCTTCTCCTGGTTCTTTGGTAGCCAGCAGCTGGCAACAAGGGGGAGGGAGGGCCATAACAGGGAGCAGCTGTGGTTTGCTCTGTGTGGGGGGTGCAGAGTAAAAACAGAGGCATTTTGTTTCTGGAGCCAGGGGATGTTTCCTGGGCTCAGGAAGGTAATGGCCCTGAGTTCCCTGCAGCAGCTGATGGGGAAGATCTCCCGTCTTTTCCAGATGTTGCTCGATTTTGCCAATGACACAAAAGAAGGACTGGATTTTTTCCTCTATTTGTCTGATGACTCCGCTCCCAAAACTCTCTTCGTCCCTCTGAATTCTGGCTTTGCAGACAACGAAGTAAGTAAGCAGGGGTGAGTGGCCGCTCGAGGGCATATAGAACAAACTAGCAGAGCACCAGAGAAGAGCAGGAGTCCGCCAAAGCTGGCATGATGGTGATGAGAAATAGATCTGGGGAAGGAGGAGGAATTAAGGTCAGAAGGGACCTCTGGAGGTCTCTAGTCCAACCCCTCATTTAGGTTAGGTTGCTCAGAGCCTTTTCCAGTTGAGCTTTGACTTTTTCCAAGGCTGGCAATCCTCCCTGCTGGGCACAGTAGTTTTGTGCCACGCTGCCTGTGAATTGAGCTGTCTTCTGGCCATGGCGAGTGTCTGGGCTTAGGCCAGGTGGGGGCTGCACACCATAGCAGGTGGGAAGGGTGAGAACCAGCTCAGCCCTTTCTCATCCCTGCCCCCTGTTGCTTTTTCAGACACTGACAGCAGAAGAACTGAAGCTCCATGTGTCATCCAGCAACGTCGTCCTCTTCAGCTTCAACCTCACAACGGGAACCGTCATCCCCTCGCAGTCAGGATATGACCTCCATGTATCAGACCTCCCCGCGGGCAACAGTACAGAGCACTCAGTAAGTCTGACCTCAGCAGAGGTCAAAAAACCCCCCCCCACAAATTTTCACCAGATCTCTTTTGAGACAGGGATCAAGGGGGAGGCTTTCTGGTCGGGTGACATCATCTCTGTCCTGCCCTGTAGGACGCCAAGGGGATCAATGACACGATGATTGTGGAGTGGGACATCGTAGCCTTCAACGGCATCATTCACGCGCTGGCAGAGCCGCTGAGGATCCCACCGCCCGTCGTTCACCTTGGTCAGGTGTGTATCGGAGGGCACGAAGGGGTGCTGGAACAGCTGGGACCGGGCCTGGCCACTGATGTGTCCCAAGGACTGGCCACCTCCTTTCTGCCCTCCTGGCATGGCTCATTTTTGGCAGCCCACCATCACCCCGGGGCGTTCCCATGGCTCCGCCAGGGCCGTGCCGTAACCGGGCCCCTCTTTCTNACCCCACAGACACACTGTGCAGCCCCAAGGCCCATCACACACACGCTGTGCTCGCTCACCCATTGCCTGCCAGACCCAGCACGAGACGTGCACCCCTTCTCCGTTCCCTCTCTCTCCCCCCACCTGTCACCTCAACACCAACTGCCCCCACAAGCAAGCTGGTACTGTCACCCTTGGCTCAGCAGTGAGAAGAGGAGGTAGGTGGACCATCATCTCCAGCGTCTGCACCGAGAGCTCTGCCTTCAAACTGCCCCTGTATGTCCCCCCTCCTCCAGTGAGTGGAGCCACATTACTCATCTCCTGCGAGTTTTGGGGCCCTCGCAGACCACACTCCCCTCGGGATGCCTCTTACACCTTCCTCCCGTAGCCATCAGCGTCCCACACACCCAGCTTCCTGCTGGCATGGTGGGCTCCTGTTTCCTAGGGTCCCACAAACTCTCAACAACCCCTGCCCCTTCACCCCACCCCAGTGCCCTGCCTGTCCCCTGGGGCACTCTGAAACCTGGCCAAAACCAGCATGGCCCTGAGCTGGGTGACAAACCTGCTTTCTGCACCTCGCATCCTACAGTAACTCTGCCCTGCCTGGGCCTCTACTCTTGTCTCCTCTCTTAACAAACACCTGTCCTCTTCCTCTTCTTCAGGAGATCATGCTCCCCTTTCTGACCCACCACACCCAGCAGCACTTCCTCCTCACACCCCCTCACTGGACACCCTCACCAGCCCCTCCACAAGCCTTAGGCCACAGCTCAGCAAAGACAGGTGGAAGGTCACCACCTCTGCTGACAACCAGCACCTTCCCTGTAAGGCTGAACATGTCCCTCTGCAAGTCACAACTGACCCATAGCACATCAATTGCTAAAACTCCAAAAACACTGACAGTGCATGGCACTAAACTCACTCAAAACTGGGTATGTCCCAAACCACTTATTTTTAGACCTGACCCACTCCCACCCAGCTCTCACACAGGACTTGTACATCCTGCACATTTGACTAACAGTTACCTACTGGAGTCACCAGCTGGACAGACCAGTCTGGTGGGGAGCAGGACTGGGGCTGAGGGCTGCTGGGTAGATAACACACTTTGTCATCTGTGATGCATTCCCTGATATGCTTCACTGGTTGCCCAGTCAGCAGTCCTGTCCCCTTGCTGTCCACCTGCAGAATCACTCCCACCAAAGATCCCAAGGATCTTGGGGCAGCTACAGCCCTGCCACACCTTGTCACACCTCGCATGGGTTGCATTCTCCAAGCACCAGAGACTCAGGACTCCATTTCTAAGCCACGTATCTGGACACAGAACAGGGAGCAGTAGCTTCCCACCACCAGCGCTGGCTCTCCATCTCACCTACTCCTAAAGAGGACTCCCTACAGCTCACTTTGGGCCCAGAACAAACACCCATCCTCTGTCCAGCCTGCAAAGCACCTCAGGGAAAGGGATGGAGCCAGTGAAGGGAAAAGAATAAACACACCATCTACACACATACGTAAGTGTCAAACGCCCTTTAGTGGTAGACAGAGGTGCTGCTGGCCCAGCAGCCCGGCCCCACGTACAGACTTGTGCTGTTGCCCGGGGTACCTGGCCCTTCAGCGGATGTGCACCATCTCCTCCAGGAAGGGGGTTTTCATGCAGCCTGTGCAGAGCTGATCCATCCAGAGCGGGGCCTCGTGCTGCAGAGGGGTGCGCCGGGGATAGAAGGTGAAATTCACATCGTAGTTCAGCAGGCAGCTGATGGAAGCCATGTAGATATCAGAGAACCGCACCAGCCGTCGAGAGAAATACGTGGGGTTGTGGAAGGTGCGGAAAATGCTTCCAAACTGGGGGTTGAACAGGTTCTTCGTCAGTGACCTGAGAGGAAAGAGATGGTGCTCTAGGTAAGCGGCTGGGGTGCCAGGTTCCTCTCCAATCCCTTAGCCCTGGGCCACCGCGCTCCCGAAAGACATTTTGGGATCACCCCAAGTACCCCTCCCACCCAAGCTGGGAGGCAGACCAGCGCCCACCTGTGCAGTGAGACTGTGATGAATATTCACCACACTTTTAGTCTTCTTTGTTGCCTGTTACGGACAGGAACCCACCCACAGTGCCAGGAGCTGGGGTAGCAGACAGTCCATCGACTCCCCCCCACCCAGCACAGGGTGACATCACGTCCCCCTTTCCCACCTTGCCCTCAAACCCATCCAGCTTCCAAGCTGCAAGGCTGCACTGCTGCATCCCTCTCCAGACACGGGACACCAGGGAGGACCACAGGCCAACAGCTGCAGCATCACTGTCCCCAAAACGTGTTACAAAATAGACCCACTGAGAGCCCCTGAGGGACCCCATGAGCGAGGAGAACAATGTGCACCTGATCTCCTGCCGCTCCTTCATCCACTCCAGCAATACTTGCTTTGACTCTGCATCCTGATACATCTGCAAAGACAACAGCAGCAAGCACCATGTTGTATCAGT